>JAVJIF010009331.1:0-173794 GCA_038442645.1 Agave tequilana | reverse complement strand
TTGTTTTTCTTGTATTTTGTATTAATTCGATTAATTTTGATTTGGATTTGTATTCCAAATATCGTCTTCTATTTGGCTTATTTGTTGTACTAACGAATTATCTGAGCTGTCAGCAGATTCGGATTCTGAATCGTCTTGTTCTTCTATAGTATTATTTTTGACGTACTTGGAATGTTTTCATTAATTTTTTCTAAGGCTAGAGTTATTTGTCCTAATAGGTTCATTGGTCGGATATTTTCTACAGGTAAACTTGTGGGCTGGAAATGTGGTGCTGAATAACTTAGTGGGAATTGGAGTTTGACTCTTTTTGAATTCCTTTAATTTCTGTGGATATGGAATCAATTTGATGTGCTATGGTGTTAGCAATTGGTTTGAATAATTGTTTTGATGATATACCTTTTTAATGTCTTCTATGTTGACTGGTTCGTTATTGTTTTTTCCTCTTTTGAAAGGGGAAGCAGTTACTTCTCCTTCGTTGGTTGGAATCTTGATAGATTGTAATGGAGGATGGATTGAAGTCACAATGTTTCCATCTGTTTTTGCCATTTTTTTATATAGGCTGGTTTGAACATCAATTTGGGATTGATTGTAAGGGTCTTTGATGCCTTGTTTTACTAAGTAATATTGTAACCATATTTCAAAGTTGAAATTGATTTCATGTTTCCATATATCACTGATCCAATTTTTTGTTAATTGTTCTTGGTAGGTCCTATGGAGTTTTGAGAACCAATCAAAATGTTTGGATTCTTCTCGGAATTCTTTCATAAGTCTAAAACTATCGCTAATGAATGGTTTTTAATCATATTAATTTCTCCAGTAAAATCGGTCTCATTTGGGATGACGCGGGGAGTAATTCTCTTGATTGACTTTTGGAAGGGGGACTTATGGAATACTCTGATGGGTTGTTGGAATGAATATTCAGAACATGAATTCCTACTTGGTTCAAACATATCTAAAGGAGGATGAAGGTCTTTCTTTCAAGAATTGAATCTAATTAATACTGTTCCGTCGTCTTTCTATTATATCTGAGATCTCAGTCCTCTCTATGTCTCTAGGGGTCTGAGGGTTTTCTATTTTGAATTCTTCTGGAATGGTATTTCATCCCATTTTAGTCTTTTGGGGACAAAAGTCCTTGATTGTTCTGCTTCTATCTGGAGTATAATAGTTTCTTCTTGAATACGAGAACCTATCATTTTGAACTTTGGGTTCATTTGGGAACTCATTAATTTAAATATAGCTTATACATAACCGATACTTGTTCCGTGAATCTTTCAAATTCATCACCTTGCAAGTGGACGTCTAGGATTAATGAATTTAGGAATAACGGGTCTGTTAAAGATACTGAGTAATTAGGCATACAGTAAAATATACAGGTCCATTACATATATTGGTTTGAATCATCGATAAGATGGATGGTTTGTATCTTTTAATCTTTTGTCTCTTAAGGCTGTGTATACAGGAATATCTACACCAGTGTGGACAAGTGGTTTGATGGCTACTGTACTAACCCAAAATGAATATAACGAAATCCTTTCTTAATGAATTCTTTTAATGCAAGTTTGGATAATAGATGAATGGTTTGAGATTTATTCTGAATATTGAATATTTCTTCATGGATTTTTATAGCGTATGAAGTTTTAAAATCAAAGGTGCCTATACTGTAATATTTTCTATTCTTTCATTAGGAATTCTCCATTCTAAAAAATCTTCATGAACTATATCTTCTCTACTTCTTACTACCTTTCTGTTTGATCCTGAGTCGAACTGGAACCTAGAAACATTCTTCTAACAATATGGTCATCACTACTATGTAACTAACTGAGGGGGTTGACCTTTCAGTAGACTGGAACACGGGAACACAATGCCTGGACACCCTAATCTCAACGGGCTTGCCAACGGACTTACAAGCTTACCAACGCTTGCCAACGCTACTAAAATTCAACAGGTCAATTGTTACCTACTTATGCTAACCAACAAGCTAGAAACATGGCTCTGATACAGGAGGGAGCCCAGGGGGTCGGGACAGGCCGGGAGTAAGGGCAGGTATGATATAGACAGAGGTTTATTTAGAACTTTGAATTCACGTTATGTATGAACACCCATCTAAGTGATAATGATACCCATCAGGTTAAAGCATTCACTATTTGTGGTTAAAGCGCCCCTTTAACTCTAAATTTTTCTCTGAAAATCATCTCTCTTTTTTATACTTTCAAATTTTCAAAATACCCTTAAATTTTACAGCTCTCCTCCCTCCCTCCCTCCCTCCCTTCCTCTCTCTCTCTCTCTCTGGCCACCACCCTCCGAACGCGACTCCCTCGGCCCATGCTATCGACCCAGGCTGCTCTCATCGTCGACCTCGACTTCTCTCGCCATCGAACATCACGTGCATCTCGCCATTGTTAAATTTTCTAGGCATTTTTGAGAACATTTTGGGTTTTAAGAATTTTCGAAATTTGATGAAATTTGCTTAGATTTGTTCGATTTGATGGCTGTATTTGTATGTAGGGTTATTTTGTGTTGTAATTGTAGTTAAAGCTTAAAAAAAATCTAATTATATTGATGTAAATTCTCAAAATTTGAGGAAAAATAACGATGAGTTTAAATGAGTTCGTCAGCTGTTCGGTCGACTTCGACCGAACATTTATCGTTTGTTTGGTATAACACTACCGAACAAACAATTACATGTTTGATCGTAGTCCACAGAACATATAATGTTTGTTCGGCTGACACTGCTGAACGTCTCTAAATAAGTTCGGCATGTAACAACACAACATTACTTTTTGTTATATATTATCATGTCTTCTTTTCTTCTATCGCAGACATAAATAATGCATGCCCTTCTAGAGTCCGTTCTACGGCTTCGGAAAGACGGGGTAAGTCCTCTTCTATCATCATTCTAAAATAGAGGACACTCCCCAATAGAGGGCGAAGGAGATGAGTAGTCGGAAGAATTGACTGCACCACTTTCGACTGACATTACATTGCTACGGAGTTTTAAAACTCAAATAGCTGCAGACATCTGGAATGGTGATGTAAGAATTTAATTATAAATTTTTTTAATTAAAAATTTGATGAAAATCTGTTGATGTTATCGTTCTTAACTACAAAATTTTCAGGAAAGAGAACCACTCAAATGCATCTCTCATGCAGAAAAACTGAGTGATTGGGAGTGAGATGATAACACACCGAATCACCATTTTGTTGCGTGTATTCAGTAGTCCAGACTGTAAGCGTTGAGAAGCATTTTTTACCGAAGGGCAAATCAGGTTGTTATCTCTACATTCGTGAACGGTAGCAACTGGAGACAAATACTTTTCATATCCATCGATGAACTACCATCACACTTGGACGATGTTCCCACACTTGTGGGCATACCGGTGATGTGTCATTCAGTGAACACACCCCAGAGAATAATTGATGTCTTTGAATTGGTTGTTAGTTTACTTGGTGTGTCAATTCGAGAAGCAACTGACGAGTTAGGCCTGGTCAGGGGTAACTCAGTTCGATTAGAATGGCTCTGATCCAAATTTTTTGATGTCGCAGATGCAGATTCAGTAGATGTATTGAGGGCGTTGCCAGAGCCTATCTGTTATATTTGGTCAGATGCACTCTCTTCAATGACAAGAGGGAACGAGGGTTTTCATCTACTACCTAAAATTATTTGAGGATCTCGATCAGGTGTCATCCTATGCCTGGGGAGCTGCTGCATTAGCATACTCGTACAGGCAGCTAGGGTATTTTCAAGAGATGAAGTTAAGCAGATTGCTGAATATATGCCACATGTTACAAAAGTTAGATCATGACCGACCCAACAGAGAGGAAACTTTTAGTTGGGCCTCTCTGTTCGGTAGGGTATGATCGAACATGTTGCACTGGTTCGGTCGTGACTGACCGAACAAAGAGGAGATTTTTAGATGGGCCTTTCTGTTCGGTCGGGAACTACCGAACATGTTGCACTGGTTCGATCGTGATCGACCAAACAAAAAGGAGATTTTTAGCTGGGCTCTCTGTTCGGTTGGAAAACTATAGAACATGTTGCACTGTTTCGGCAGGTGAACATTTGGTCCTTGTTCAGTTGATCTCCACTGAATATTTTTAAACTGTTTGGTGGTCGACCATTTTCCCAGAAAAAACTTAAAAAACATGCTATTTAGAGGGTAAAACTCAAATTTTCGGTGTTGTATACTCTAAAGTTGTTAGTTGCTTATGCATAGCTATCTACAACGAAATGTAGGTGGATTTTAGGGTTTGGGTGCTTTGAATTTTTTTAGTGTCTTGAGAGGAGATAATGGGTTGGGAGGAGAGTAAGGAGATAAGCTGGGAGTGGGTGCTTTCATCACATATGGGGCTTTAATCACTTGAGTGATTTTTGGTTGTAATAGTTGTTGACACTTAAAAAGACAAGATTCTTACTGGCCTGAACAATGTCTAAACTTATGACATTTACAAAAGACGAGTGACAGACAAGCTAACGACCAGTTTTCACCCATCTCCGAGGGACAAGGAAACAACTTGGACTCCACTGATCCAGTCAAGCAGACAGTGAGCCCGGATTGTCTCTGAACAAACTCAGCAGGTCTAAGATGCTAACACTTAGCATCACATGAGTCCAAAGGGATAGCCTCGCCTAAGAGGCTAAGATCATCCAACTTCGCCTTGAAGCCATTAAAAGCTCCGCCAGGAAGCTAACTTATAGCTTCGCCTGAACTGTTGAAGCGCAACTCCGCAGAGAGAGTTAGCTCCGCCTGAAGACACACGCAACTGCGCAGAAAGGGTATGCGGTAGCTTCGCCACAGACGATATCTAGCTCCGCCGAAGAGCTTTCTTCTGACTTCGCCAGATACTGCCTCCAGCTCCGCTGTAAGTTCAAAGCGAGCAGCGCCGATGCTAGTCTGTTATGGTCAACCTTTGACCAATCAAATCTCCAGATGAGATCAGATCTAATCGGGATCAAGATTAAATCTGAGATCAAATTTGACAGTAATTGCCACAATCTCTTGACTCTTCTAAAACGAGTTAGAGGATCAGGAGAGATCTTTCAATTATACGAAAAGAATCAAAACGATCAGGAGGATCAACCGACTTGCCATTTCTAGCTTCTCAGGAGCTGATCCTAGCCTCGCAGCAAGGCTACTTTCTAGATTTAAAAAGATTTGATTCAATCTGTTTCTATACTTTCAAGGGACAATTATACCCTTGCTCTCCTTATAAATAGCCCACCAGGGGCACAAAGAGGACAGACCACGGATGTGACGCCCCGATCCCGGCGATACGGGGTCGTCACTGCAACGTATATACGTAAGTCCGAAGTACCTTCCCGTATATACGCTAAGCATCAGTACAGACAAGAATCAGAGTACGGAAGCATATGGTGCATTATACATTCCAACACATATATACATACAATTACAGAGTTATCACCAGAGGTGATGAATATGACAAGAATAATACATCAAGATACGCGCAAATGCGAGAGTACAAGAGATATACATATATGAACAGCAAAAAAGGGCGCTCACATACAAGTGTACAAGGAAAAGTACAAGTATGAATAGAAAAAGGGCACTCACGAGTTTGCTAAGAGGAAACTCGAGAGGCATACAGGGGGCCTGGAAGGATGTGGCCCTGGACGGTCGGCTGGAGATCCACGCTACCGCTGCGCCACTCTGAGCAGTAACAGGGAGAAGCCACGCTCTAAGCTCCATGACCTGGACATGAGAATCCAGGGGAGTCAGTGAAACTCCCCAGGCGAGTAGTAATATGATGCCAGGTGGCGAGCCAGGATGAGCACAGGTGTCAAGTACAGAAGACAGGAGGGTTAGAACACAAATGAAGTATATATGAACGGGTATGACATAATCATCATTAAACAGGAAAACCAAGTGAAGCTGATTACAGCAAAAGTGATTGTATACGCTTAAGTCACGGTCCCATGAGACTAATACATCGAAGGAATAATCCAAACAAGGAAACCCTCATCTATATACCATTATCTCATGCCACAGAAACCCAAGCGTATAGAATCAGAGTTGCAAATCATATAACAGTCAAACGGGAATACATATCGGAAATCATAACATGCATAGCAAGTGTAACAAGAATCATAACTGGAATCGATTATTATTATACTTGTCTGACCCAATATCTAGGTATGTGACCTGGTGTACGGCCAACCCACATACATCCATATATAAGCAAGCCAAGGGTTGTTAACGGAAGCAGATGGAGAACTGATATCACTTCTTATAGTAGTTTCCATACACCTGGAACCAGTTTGGAGGCCCAAAGTCCCCCTAACACTTGTCTTCTGTGGGCCCAAAGTCCCACTAACACTTGTCGTCAATATTTTATTCCACTACTATAAGCAAGGTATCATTCCGGCATCCATCACTTCCTCCCATTCCCCATACAAGTTGTAGCTTATTAACATAATTATCAGATTACGGGAATAACTGGACATAACAGGAATAGCCCAACAGATTCAAGAGGTGGCCCCCACCGTGAGGTGTGGCACTTTGTTCTGAGGGATGGATTCTAGAGGTGGCCCCCACCGAGTATGGTGTGGCACTTAGTTCCATAATAACAAGACAGGATTCCCGTAAACATGATAATCACAACGTCAAGTATATCATGCTGGGTGTTAAGTGATAGCATGACAGGATGATGATATTTAACAAGCAACCAAACATAACAAGAGATTGATATAGTCCGGGTAAGTCATGACATAACAAGTGGGTTGCAAAAAAGTAGCATGTCAAGTGGTCAGGTGATAACACAGTTGTCAAGTAATATACATGTGTTGAATAAAAGCATACAACTGACTAGCCTGAGGTAATGGTATGGCAAGGTAACATAAAAGTAACTCAAAGTCCACGACCACGAAGGGTCGGCCACGCATGGTATATGATAAAGAAACAAGCATATCATAAGCAAGGCACAAGCACAAGATGAAGCTACCATAATACAAGCAATTGTAATGCAATACATGAATATGGAAATAAGAAGCGAAATACTTATCGTCCCGACGAAACGGGATATCAAATAGAGAAGAGCGAAGAGCGAGAATACTCGCCTAAATCACCAATATGCCGAAAGATCCAATATCCACGGAAGCTCGGGATGCGCCACAAACCTGATATAAACATGTAGAGAGAAGGGGAGAGAGAAAGAGAGAAGGGAAGATGATGTTTGTCAAGTGACAAGTCAAGTAATACATATCAAGTAACGAGTCATGAAGTACAAGATACAAATACATGAACCAAGTATAAGATCCAAATTAAGAGATAAGCAACTATAACAGACAGCCAATAATTAGTCGACTGGGTGGACAGGGTAGTCGACTAATAGAGGTTAGTCGACTAGGAAGATGGGGTAGTCGACTAATACTGTGATCCAGAGAGTTGGATTTCTGTTTTCGGAAAAGGTTAGTCGACTAGGGTCGTCATATGGGTAGTCGACTAACAGACATGACAAGTCGACTAACAGTTATGTTAAGTCGACTAAATCTGAGATACAGAGAGTTAAGGTTTCTGGTTCAGGAAAGGTAGTCGACTAGGGTCAAGGGTGTAGTCGACTAAGGGTCTCTAGTCGACTGGTAATTTGGTATAGTCGACTAAAACTGTGTTTCTAGAAAGGCTACGTTTCAACTAAGGGTTTCTAGTCGACTAATCTATAGGTCTAGTCGACTAATCGTCTGGAAACAGTAAACAGAACAGATTTTCTAGGGTTTGTGTTTGATGATCCAAAATCATAAATTGAAGACACAATTGAACATGATAGATAAACTTAAGTATACTAAGAATTAATCAAGCCTTGGTGATGAAAATACTTACCAAAAGGAGGGGATGATGATGGTATTGATGGAAGTTGATGATGAAGAAAAAGATGAGGTCTTGTTGGATTGATGACCTTGTGGTGGCTTCCATGGAGATGAAGGAGGAAGAAGATGACCTTGGTGGTGTTTTGAGTTAGGTTTGAGTTGAGGTTGAGGTGGAGGAGGAGATGGTGAAGGCTAATTTTGTTGAAGGAAGAAAAGAGTAATAGAAATGTAAAGGAAAGTTATATAGGATGTGATTTTGTAAAGGGGGTGCAAATAAGGTAATTGAGAGGGGGTTTTGTGTAAATAGGGGAGGGGATGAGTGTCCCTCTTCTTGGCCACTTGGCCGGCCATGGGAGAGAGAGAGAGAGATGCATTAAATGAGGAAGTAGGTGGGAGTTGGTGGAATTTTGGAGAAAGTGGAATTATTGAAAAATTGGAAAATGGAAAAGCTTGTGGTTGTGGAGGAAGGAAGGAAATTTAGAAAAAGGAAAAAGGAAAAGAAATTATAAATGAAGATATTTTCTTGGAAGGGAAAATGAAAATAATGAAAGTGGCGGATTCCCGGGATTCAGTTGCGGATGCGGAAATCTTTCGGGAAAAATACCGGAATCGTCCGAAATTCAAGTATCTCGGAACGACCCGAAATAATTACCAAAAATCAAGAATATTAAACTAAGAATTATAGTGAAATCCGTTTTAAGAAATACTTTATAGTTTTAAAACTAAAAATCCCGGAACCAATTATCTACCGACTCCGGTGGAATTTTCATAAATTCATAAAATCCTCAGAAAAAGAATGTAGATAGAAAATATGATTCTAAGGAATAAAGCCTAAAGGACCATCATGAAATTCCAAACTGTTTGAGAATTAAAAATCCAGGAATCGGTCAGCGGCACTGGCCGACACCGGTTTTGAAGAAATTCAATTAATTCAAGAAAAATCTAGAAAATCATGGAAAATCTAATATATTGGAAAATAAATTTGAAACTGAAATCGGTCAAATCTACACATCAGAAAGACTAAATCGAATAATATACTATGATCGGGCCTTCGGTTCAGACTAGGGCTGACTCCGAGTCCACGAATCCAAATCCAAAATAAAACAATCATATAAGGAATTCATAATACAGAATAAATACAGAAGGTAAGTCGAAAAATACGATCGGAAATCTAAATACGCAACTAAGTACGTATTCCGGGAATGGGGTATTACAACGGACATGCGCAAGAGACCGCCGGCAAAGAGAGAAAGGACTCCACAAGCAGAGACTTCTTCACGACGCACCGCGCGCACAAGAATTCAGAGATTTTTAGAGAATTGCTTTATCTATTCAGGGTGCTGATACTCTAATACTTTCTTCTTAAGGGATCTCCGGAACCAGGTGAAAAGGAATTCCTAATTGAAGGCGGTTTTGAGAAGCAGTAAGAGGGTTCTACCAACCTTCTGTTCTCTGATTCCCCGAACCAGGCGAGAAGGAAATCTCATCGCTCGCATCGTCAAAGGGACAAAGTGATCGCGCGCTGACCAGACTCCTATCGGCACACTCCTCCAGATTCTCTGAGGAGATCTACTTGTAATCTTTTAGAATACTTGTAATTTAGCTCCTCAATTTTTTATTGTAAGTTTTTCCCTTTGCAAATCAATGGAAAATAAGATGGCGACTCCGCTGGGGATTGAATTCTCCACTGCCAAAAATCAAGTGTCGCAATGCGACGAACAGACCTGCGGGTCTAACTCTGAATTCAGAAAAGCGGTGTAGCCAGAGCCTCTCTGGCTAAATCTTCAAGAAAAGTCTCTGCGGAGACGGATAAGGCTATCTACGAGCCTACTGCGGTTCTCTGGCGCAACAAGGAAGCACGCCCGCAGTCCAAGTCCTTCACTTTCGAGAACCTTGTCGTTCACTTCGACCAAGGAAAATTTGAAGAAGTCCTCTCTGGGGGTGGTCTAATGCTTCATGTACGGAAGCATAGGAAGGTCTCCACGGCTAAGGTTTCAGAATAGAAACCAGAAGCAGAATTCTGCCAACACCCTTCAGCCTCGTGTGTGGCTTGTCAGGTTCCTTGCAAACCTAAGTATCCTCTGTCAAAGCAGATGTGGAGGCCAAAACAGAAGGCTCTGGGCAAAGCCTCAGGCGTAGCTACGCCAGAAGTGCGTCTCTCGCGCGAAGAAAAAGGCAAGATGCCTGCCTGCTCCAACAATGCTGCTAGCTGCGAAGATATAAGGGCGACAATACCTTCGTCCAATTCAAGATCAGTAGCGCCTCGCGCCAGCCTCGTTCTCACGAGCGAAGCTACTGTACCACGGCGTACGCGCGGCATCCATAGCCGCGAAGCCCAAGTCAAAGCACCACAGCGTGCTCCGCCCTCCGGTTCGTCAAGCGCTAAGTTTGCGCTTTATGGCGGAGTTAAGGGAAGTTCCCTAAGTGTTGACAACGTTGCTTATGCAGCTTCAGCGCCCAAGGGCACTCCCAAGGTTCTTAGCCGCGAACCTAGAGCTGAAGCACTACTCTATGCTAGTCCCCTCTGCGGGGATAAAAGGAGCAGAATCTCGCTACAATCCTATCGAGAAAGAGTGTTTAGCTCTTGTCTTTGCCGTTCAGAAGACGCGACATTATTTGGTCGGCCAAACCATACATGTCATCTCTAGAGTAAATCCTTTGCGTCTTCTCATGACGAAGCCAGGATCATTGAATTCAAGATTAGCTAAATGGGCACTCCTTTTGTCTCAATACGACATGATCTTTATCTCTCAGAAGGCGGTTAAAGGCCAGGCCCTCGCAGAGTTCTTGGCTGCTCATCCAGTCCCAGAAAACTCAAAACTTCACGAAGATATTCCAGATGAAGCCTTCGAGTCTAATATAACTTCAGAGGATAAAGTGTGGCAGATGTTTTCGATGGAGCATCACGAATAGGTCCTAAAGGTAGGATCATCGCCGACGTGGGGGTTGTGTTTATCTCTCCACAGAATCATGTCCTTCCTAGAGCATTTTCTCTGACAATGTCATGCTCCAACAATGTAGCGAAATATAATGCTCTACTCATCGGCCTTCAGCTCGCCCATGGAATGGGGGTACGCTACCTCGAAGCTTATGGCGATTCAAAACTGATTATCAATCAGATTAAGGGGTGAATATGAGGTCCGTCATGAAGACTTGGTGCCTTATTACCACACAGTCATCGAGTTGGCTAATCTATTTGAAGGTTTCTACATCGGGCACGTCTCTCGATCTCAGAATACCAGGACGGACGCTCTTGCTGCATTAGCAACAACATTAGCCCTGCCAGCCGACACCGAGTATCACCTCACAATGGAAACTAAACACCTTGTATGCTCTAAGCACATGTTAAAAACCCGAGAAGCCTACAATGTCTCCACAGATCTTGACCCGAGAGATTGGCGATTTCCTCTCATCGACTAGGCTTTACATGGTCTGCTACCAGACGATCCTAAAGAGGCGGCATCTATCAGACCGAAGGTCTCTCTGTTTCTACTACGATCTAACTTTGAAGACACTTTACCGTCGTTCATATGATGGTGTTCTCCTCTGTTGCCTTTCTAATTCAGAGGCACAGGAAGTACTTAAGAAGCACACGACGGCATTTGCGGAGCTCATCAGTCAGATCCAAAACTTAAAGGTAGGTTGCAGAGGCTTGGATATTATTGGCCAACCATGATAGCCGATGCCATCCAAAATGCACGAAGGTGTAAAGCGTGCCAGATTCATGCGGACTTCATACTGTAGGATCTATATACAAAGCAACACAAACACTAGAGGGGGGTGAATAGTGTTTATAAAAATTTAAATGAAACTACTTGCAGGAAATAAAAAATCACAAGATAAACTCAGAAAATGCAAACGCAAAGACAAGAGAGTTATCCTGGTTCGGTCCTTGTGACCTACATCCAGTCCCCAAGCAAACCGCTTGAGATTTTCCTTTCCTGATTTGTGTACACCCACAACCAATACCTTCTACACCACTTGACAAAAAGCCCTTTGCCAAATGTGCACAACTCCTCTTTACAACCAAGAGAACAAACACCTTTTACAACTTTCTTCTACACCAAGAAGACGCCCTTGTACAATGCTCCTCTTTGAATGATTACAACTGATCCTATAAGCCTTGAATCTGAATGTACTTGTGGACAAGGTTTCTTATAGGAGGAATTTCAGAAATCTTCACAATAGAGTTTGGAATTTGGTGAAGAAACTGAACGTGGAACAGGTTTTCAGAAAATAGAATTTTTGGAGAGAGTTTTAAGCTGAAAACTTTAGATTTTAATTGGTGATTTGACCTTAGGACAATACCCCTATTTATAGGTGAAATCCATAGTAAGTTAGGGTAGTTATCAGGCCAAATTTGAATTTTGAAACGTTGGTTAACACACCAGAATTCACCAACTGCACAGCAGTTATCAACTGCTATTAGTCGACTAGGATAGGAGATTAGTCGACTACAAGAACAAAATTTTCAAAGATTAGTCGACTAATATATGGGGTAAGTCGACTATATATTGGCTGATACAGATACTTAGAAAACTGATTGTAGTCGACTATATAGGCATAATTAGTCGACTATATAAGGGGTTAGTCGACTATATATTTTGGGAAGTCGACTAAGTTTGATGCCAGACAAGAAACAGAGAGTGGGAAAATTTTTATAGAGGGAATTAGTCGACTTGGGAAATGTTATAGTCGACTAGGGTATCTGTTAGTCGACTATAGTTAGAGGGCAAGTCGACTAATTTTGATGCCAGAGAACAAACAAAAGTTGGGTCATTTGTTTTAGAAGATCTTAGTCGACCAGGTATTTTCTAAAGTCGACTATAGAAAGGATAGTCGACTATACTAGGATGTCAAGTCGACTTATAAAGGTATTTGTGTATGTGTTCAAGGCTTTTCACAATATTCTAAAATTACACAAAAATACCCAAAATTTGCAACAGAGGTAGAGTAACCATAATGTAGTAGAAATGCTTGTCCATCATCAAAATATTTCAACTTGGTAGGCTTCAACATTCTCCCCCTTTTTGATGATGACAACCTGTGTTTATGATAACTCCCCCTGCAGCAAAACTCCCCCTGCAGTAAATAGGTTATAACAAATGATATATATATATATATATATATATATATATATATATATATATATATATATATATATATATATATATATATATATATATAATCAAGTATTCTTGTTTGTCCCTGTAGAAAGTGTTAAGTTTCCCTTGCATTGTTAAGTTTCCCCTGCATTGCCATATGTCAATAACCATAACATATATATATATTTGCCATAACACACATATGTCATTCTCTTGCCATAACACAGAAATCTCTTACACAGAATTTGCAGCCATAACACAGAAATCTCTTACACAGAATTTGCAGATATGTAACACAGAGATATGTAACACTATGTAACACAGAAACACAACTGTTCTCCCCCTTTGTCATTAACAAAAAGCAGAAAACATACAGTGTTTTCATACTGAAGTACACATTAAAAGAGTCTTAAAACAGAAAAATACACAAAGAAGCAAAGTTCAAAACACAAAAAACACGGAGCAAGTCCAACGCCATAATCATCAAATGTTAGATCCGGGAGGAGGAGGTGGTGGAAAATCAGTCTTGAGGATATTCAGAATCTCCGTCTGAGTGGATGCAAACGAGTCCATCTTGAGTTGCATATGCTCAAACTGAGTCATCAACAAAGATTGATTTTGGAGCAATGTAGTTTGAGAGTTCTGAATGACTTGTTGTTTGGCATGAAGAGATTCTATCTCAACTGACAGAGAATTGTAGAAGGCATCAGTATAAGAAGGAGGTGGTTGGGATGAAGGTGGTTCAGTGAAAGGAGGTTGTGTAGAGGAAGAAGGAGGTTGAGTGGAACTTTGTGGAGGAGGAGAGTGTGGTTGTGGAGGAGGATGAGGAATATCGGTAAGTTTCATACGGTGAAGAACGGCACGATCAAAAGGTTCAAAGACCTTGATAACACTAGTTTCAGAATCAAGATCGATGTGAAATTTCCGAAACACGTGTGATAGAAAGGCTCCATAAGGAAGGAAGGAGGTATGATCTTTAACAATAGTATCAAAAATAATTTTTGCCAATTGACATCGAGCATAATGGCATAGACACAAGTGGCTAACTCACGGGAATAGTAGTTATAGCTCCCGGTTTTAGGGCAAATATTATAGGCAAGGATACGACCTATAAGATGGGGAATTGGTTTCAATTTGTTGTTCGTCATAGGTAATCCTTGTCTTGGAAGAAAATACTAGATAAGACCTCCACATCATCCATATTAATATCATTAATAAAGAGGCCGTGATAAGGAATTGAAAGGATACGGCCGATGGATTTAGGGGATAATTTGATGTTAATACCTTTAACCAATGAATATATATGGACATCATCCTCATTATCTTCAAAGGTTTAATTAGTATAAAACAAGTGAATCAAGAACGGATAATAGCCTTGCCTAGAATCCGTAGAGAACATATGAAAAAGACCACAATTTTGTAAATATGAGACAATATCATAATCATAGAAGTCCTCATATTTAACAAATCTACCGGGTAGAATTTCTAAGGATGAAATTCTAAGGAAATCCTCTTCTAGGGCAGGATTTTTCAGAAAAGCTCTAAAATCAACTTGAGAGGAGGAAGAAGATGGTGTGAACTTGGTTTTCTTTGACCTAGACATGCTTAGAACTGAAATTAAAGGAAGATATCACAAGAAATTAAAGGAAATTGCAGAGATTGGAAGGGATTTACCAAGAAATCAAAGGAGGAAAGAGGTTGGGTTCACAGCTTCTGGATGTCCTGTAGTCGACTGGTTCCTTCGGCTGGGGAGAGAAATTTGGTGAAATCTAGGGTTTTTTGATGAGGGTAAAGGGTAGAATAGGAAAGGAAATATCAAATCAATGGTTAGGATTAAAATAAAGTGAGATCGGATCCAAAACTTAAGGATTCGGGTCGGGTTTTGAAAGTTAAAAAACAAAATCAGAACACAGGTTTTTCACATAGTTAGTCGACTTGGTGTTTGAGACTAGTCGACTTATCTACTTACTAGTCGACTATTTAATAAATATAGTCGACTAACTTTAAGAGATCAAAAAATCCATGTTTCTGTTGATGCAATTTAGTCGACTGGATCACTGTTAAGTCGACTAGGTTTTCAATAAGTCGACTAATAGGTCTTGATAAGTCGACTAATTGTTGAAAAATGCCTTAAAATAATTCTTAAAAAATATTTAAAGATCAGAAAAATTGCAAATACCCAAATCTCTTCGAAATTTCATAAAAATATCTTCTTTAAGAGGTTTTGTAAAAATATCTGCAATTTGATTATCAGTTGATATAAAATTTAGAGAAATATCACCTTTTAAAGCATGATCACGTAGAAAATGATGTCTAATATCAATATGCTTAGTACGTGAATGATGAACTGGATTTTTAGATAAGTTAATAGTACTGGTATTATCATACATAATAGGTGAGTTTGTGATAGACATGCCATAATCAAGTAAGGTTTGTTTCATCCATATAATTTGAGCACATGCAACACTAGCAGCGATATATTCTGCCTCGGTTGTTGATAATGATACAGAATTTTGCTTTTTACTGAACCATGATACTAGTGAATGTCCCAAAAGTGATAAGTACCACTAATACTCTTCCGATCAGATTTACACCCAGCAAAATCAGCATCACTATATGATAGTAAATCAAATGTGCTTGATTTTGGATAAAATAAAGCATAATTGATTGTGTTATTTAGATATCGAAAAATCCTTTTCACTGCTTTAAGATGTGATTCCTTAGGATTTGACTGATATCTAGCACATAAGCATACACTGAACATAATATCAGGTCTACTTGAAGTAATATATAGTAATGAACCAATCATACCTCGATAGAGTTTCTGATCAACATTCTTACCATTTTCATCTTTATCTAGAAATGTAGTAGTACTCATGGGAGTATTCTTATGACCAGAATTTTCCATGCCAAATCTTTTTAGAAGTTCCTTTGCATACTTGCACTGAGAAATGAAGATTCCATCCTTCATTTGCTTTATTTGCAGACCGAGAAAGTAAGTAAGTTCGCCCATGTGACTCATCTCAAATTCACTCTGCATGGTCTTAGAAAATTCTTGACAAAGATTATCGTTAGTAGATCCAAATAAAATAACATCAACATATATCTGAATGATTAAGATATCTTTATTAACATGTTTAATAAAGAGAGTTGTATCTGCTCTTCCCATCTTAAAATCAGAATTTAAAAGAAAACTTTTTAATCTATCATACCAAGCACGGGGTGCTTATTTTAAACCATATAAAGTTTTCTTAAGTTTAAAAACATGGTGTGGAAATTTTTCATGTTCAAAACCTGGAGGTTGTTCAACATAAACAATTTCCTTAATAAATTCATTTAAAAAGGCACTTTTAACATCCATTTGATAAAGTTTAAAATTCATAAAGTAAAAAAAAGCAAGTAAAATACGAATAGATTCAAGCCTAGCTACTGGTGCATAAGTTTCATCAAAATCAATACCTTCTTCTTGATTGTATCCTTGTGCTATTAACCTTGCTTTGTTCTTAATGACTTGACCTGATTCATCAAGTTTATTCTTAAAGACCCATCTGGTACCGATGACTGGATGATCAGTAGGACGTTGTACAAGATCCCAAACATCATTTCTGACAAATTGGTTCAACTCTTCTTGCATGGCAATTGTCCAAAAATCATCCGCACATGCTTCTTTGATATTCTTCGGTTCAATGAGTGATATGAAGGAAATTTGTGTCATGTAGTTCAACTTGGATCTCGTCTGAACGCCTTGATTTATATCTCCAATAACTAAATCATGTGGATGATTCCTTACTTCAACATATGCTTTAGGTAACTCGGTAGAAGTCTCATCATCCTTAGAAATGTTAGTATCATCAGAAGATATAACAATATTATCAATAGGAGTATCTATGATATGATCATCATCATGTGGAGAAGTATTAGAAATAGGCTTAGTCAAGGATTCATCAAATTTAACATGTAATAATTCTTCAATAGTAAATATTTTCTTATTAAATATTCTATATGCTTTACTTTGAGTAGAGTATCCAACAAAAATACCTTCATTGGATCTAGCATCAAATTTATCTAAAGCATCTTTTGTATTTAAGATAAAACATTTACATCCAAAAATCTTAAAGTAAGAAACTTTTGGAATCCTGTTATAAAACAATTCATAAGATGTTAGCCCAAAAATATTTTGATAAATTACTGTCCATAAGCATAGTTCTAGCACATTCTTACAAAGTCCTATTCTTTCTCTCTACAACACCATTTTGAGGAGATGCTCTAAAAAATGCAAAGTTATGTGTAATACCATACTTATCACAGAAATTTGCAAAAGATTCATTTTCAAATTCTCCTCCATGATCACTTCGAATAGTGACTATGTTTAGAGACTTTTGATTTTGAATTCTTTTACAAAAACTTGCAAATTCACCAAAAGTATCATTTTTATTTTTTAGAAAAATTACCCATGAAAAACGTGAATAATCATCAACAATAACAAAAACATATCTACTCTTGTTTAAAGAAGCAACACGAGTAGGACCAAATAAATCCAAATGCAACAATTCCAAAGGTCTATTGGTAGAAACTAAATCTTTAGATTTAAAAGATGATTTAACTTGTTTTCCTAATTGACAAGAATCACAAAAATAATCCTTTTTAAAAGCTATTTTTGGAAGACCTTTAACTAAATCAAATTTAAAAATCTTAGAAATAGTTTTCATATTCAAATGACCAAATCTTTTATGCCATAAAAAATAATCATTATTAGAAGCAAGTAAACATAAGTTATCATTAGATGATATGCATATTATTGATAACTCATAAATGTTATTGTTACGAAAACCTTTAAATAAAATATCTTTCATGTTAGTATCATAAATAAGACATGCTTCTTTTTCAAAGACAATTTTATAACCCTTATCACATAATTGACTAATACTTAATAGATTGTGTTTTAAACCTCTTACCAAAAGAACATTCTCAATAAGGGGTTTTGAAATGTTACCAACTATGCCGGCACCAATAACCTTTCCTTTGTTATTGTCTCCAAATATCACTGTACCTCCCTTTTTGATTTGAACGGAAGACAGTAGTTGAATGTGTCCGGTCATGTGTTTGGAACACCCACTATCAAGTATCCACTTTTCGTTATAAGGTACCTATAAGATAAAGCAATTTGTATGGTACCCATCATGATAGGGTCCGAAAAAGATTAGCCTTTAGGAAGCCAAATCCAATTGGAATTTGGTTTCCACTTATTAGTATAAACATAATTATCAGAATTACACACATCATGTAAATAAGATGCAATATAAACATTTTTATCAACATTATTTAGATTTTTGGGAACCCATATATATTTGCATCTAATTCTTTTGAAACAGTATTTCTTTTTACAAAAGAATTATATGGATTATTATTATAAAGATGTGTAGATTTTACAAAATTGGTTTTTGAAAATCCAAGACCAACATGAGTAGGTTTGTAAATCTTATCTTTTGAAAAACCAAGACCAAAATGATTGTTAGACATCTTTTGATAAGATAATAAAACATTTAAATTCTCTTTTCCTTTATTAAATTTAGTTACATTTTTCCAAAGATCTTCATACTTAATTTTGAAACTAGTCATGTCTTTATCTAAAATAGTAATTCTAGAATTTAAAGAAATAGTTTCCTTTTTAAGTAAAGAATTCTCTTTTAAGAAAATTTCATTATCCCTTTTTAAAGATGAAATAACTTTTTCAAAATCATCTTTTTGAGAATTTAAAGAAAATGTTTGAGAAACAAACAATGCATTTTCATGATTGAGTCTTTCATTTTCTTTTGTTAAAACTTTATTTTTAATCTTTTCATTTTTGAAATTATTAAAAAGTTCATTAAAAGCTTCTAATAATTCATCATAATCTTGTACCTCATCTTCTTGGGCCATGAAGCAGATATTGGCGGTTTCAGTTGCTTCTTCTTCGTCAGAGGAAGATGAGTCGCTATCATCTCAAGTTGCTTGGAAGGCTTTCTTCTTCTTGTTGAACTTATTGAAATTCTTGAAGTGTCCTTTTGATTTCATCAATGGGCAATCCTTCTTTATGTGGCCTGGTTTGTTACACTTAAAACAAGTAGGATTATCATTAGTATCTTTATTCTTTTTAAACTTACCTTGTTTTAAGATCCTTTTGAACTTTCTTGAAAGTGTCTCCATCTCTTCTTCATCATCTGAATTGTCCATATCTGAGGTTGTATGGAAGGCAAGTACTTTCTTCTTGGATTGAAGTTGTTGTTCGTCCTTCTTTCTATCTTCGAGTTGTACTTCATATGCCATTAGATTACCAAAAATATTTTCTAATGACAATGTTGAGAGATCATTCGCTTCTTCTATTGCCATAGTCTTCTTCTCCAATCTGGTGTGAGTGCTCGAAGGATCTTGCGAACTTTTTCGACTTGTGTGTATTCCTTTCCAAGGGATGCTAAGGAATTGGTAATGTCAGTGAATCTTGTAACCATATCTGATATGGTTTCATTCTCCTTCATTTTGAATAATTCAAACATGTGGATAAGAACAGATATTTTAGATTCTTTAACTTTATTTGTGCCTTCGTGTGTTACCTGAAGAGTATACCATATTTGATGTGCAGAAGTGGCTGTTGACACACGGTTGAATTCTTCTTTGGTTAAGGCACAGAATAGAGCATTCATCGCTTTGGCGTCAAGGTTCGCATTCTTCTTTTGATCTTCACTCCAAGCGTTGTAGTTGGTTGATGGTTTGGTGTACGGTGCTTCTACGATGTTCCAAAGTTCGTAGTTGAGCGATTGCAAGTAGATCTTCATTCTACACTTCCAATAGTTGTAGTTGGATCCGTCAAATAGCGGTGGACGTTGTGTAGAATGTCCTTCTTTGAATTGTGATGAAGGGAACTCCGTTGCCATCCTCGTATGGTTGTTGCCTTGAACCTGCTCTGATACTAAATGTAGGATCTATATACAAAGCAACACAAACACTAGAGGGGCGTGAATAGTGTTTATAAAAATTTAAATGAAACAACTTGCAGGAAATAAAAAATCACAAGATAAACTCAGAAAATACAAACGCAAAGACAAGAGAGTTATCCTGGTTCGGTCCTTGTGACCTACATCCAGTCCCCAAGCAAACCGCTTGAGATTTTCCTTTCCTGATTTGTGTACACCCACAACCAATACCTTGTACACCACTTGACAAAAAGCCCTTTGCCAAATGTGCACAACTCCTCTTTACAACCAAGAGAACAAACACCTTGTACAGCTTTCTTCTACACCAAGAAGGCGCCCTTGTACAATGCTCCTCTTTGAATGATTACAACTGATCTTATAAGCCTTGAATCTGAATGTGCTTGTGGACAAGGTTTCTTATAGGAGGAATTTCAGAAATCTTCACAATAGAGTTTGGAATTTGGTGAAGAAACTGAAAGTGGAACAGGTTTTCAGAAAACAGAATTTTTGGAGAGAGTTTTAGGATGAAAACTTTTGATTTTAATTGGTGATTTGAGCTTAGGACAATACCCCTATTTATAGGTGAAATCCATAGTAAGTTAGGGTAGTTATCAGGCCAAATTTGAATTTTAAAACGTTGGTTAACACACCAGAATTCACCAACTGCACAGCAGTTATCAACTGCTATTAGTCGACTAGGATAGGAGATTAGTCGACTACAAGAACAAAATTTTCAAAGATTAGTCGACTAATATATGGGGTAAGTCGACTATATATTGGCTGATACAGATACTTAGAAAACTGATTGTAGTCGACTAATATATGGGGTAAGTCGACTATATATTGGCTGATACAGATACTTAGAAAACTGATTGTAGTCGACTATATAGGCATAATTAGTCTTGTTAGACGAATTCCCTATGTGGACGGATTCGGTACTCCGGCTCACTTTCCATGACATTTTCTGAGCCTGCGTCACGCATTCGAAGAAAGACAAAGAAAAATGTCGCTTGTTAGACGGAAGATAGAACTTCTCGCCATCCAACTGGAAAATCCATTGCCTCTCCCTGCCAGCAGCTGGCGATCAGGGTCTGCCATGGCGTCCCCGAACATGAAGTCGGGCTTCCTATAGGTTCGACGGTCAAAATCTTCAAGGGGAGCCGTAGTCAGAATGCTCCTCGTGGTGCGTTGATCCCCACCATAAATAAGCGTGTCTCAAAGGAGAGAGCTCCGCTCACTAAATAGAGAAGCCTGCCCTTGGAATTGCAGGCTGACATTACCGTCCAATCCCCTGGTCACCCCAAATAGACTGTTCAAAGGACCAGGAGTGTAGTGCACTGCAGAAACAAAGAGAAACTATGATTAATTCATCAGCCAAGCAGAGGCCTAAACAAAAACACAATTTCCGTTTAAGGCATAGCCTCGCTCTCCGAGCGAAGCTAGCATGACGATAGCTTCGCCCCAAAGTTTAGCCTCGCAGTTGCAGTTAATTTCGCACTTCGCAACAAAAGCCGGATACAAGGAAATATCCAAGTGTTAGCTTCGCTTTAGAAGCATAAACAGAATGCGATACAGCCCTGAGGACTAACTTCGTCAGAAGGATATTATGGTTAAAAAATCATTTTAAGGGCATTAAGGTCCTTTTCAGTCACGTTTGAAAGGACAGCTTCGCATCCTGTTATTCAACAGGATGAAAACAGCCTAAGTGATAGCTTCGCCTGGAAGCTTAAAGAAGAACTCTTCAATCCTTAGATTCCCGTTCAAGAAAGCAAGGGAAATTCAGGGAACTAAATTCCCTAAGAATAACAGATTGAAATTGATCATTTCTTGGGTTCATCCAAAGACAGCCAGACATCGGCTTTAAGAGAGAGACGACAGTCTTTAATCGAAAGGGAAAGTTCCCTACCGGCGATTGGTTGTTCGATGATCGGAGGAGGAGAAGGACCCTCCGCTGCAGAAGTTGCCACTTCTTTTCCCGCTCGTCTCTTGGGAGCCATTGAAGAACTGTGGAAGTTCTTAAACTCTTGAAAGAAGAAGAAGAAAAAAGAGTCAAAGTTCTCTAAATTTTTTTTTTTAGAGAAGAGATCTGTTCTCTCTCAGCTCGATTGGGCTTTTATAGGCCAATGAGTGCCTGAAACGATGCCTCGTAAAGAGCACAGGCCGCCGTTTCGAATTAATTTGAAACGGCGCCTAAAGCGCCTTCCCGAGAAGCGCTGATTCAGCCCCACTAAGGGCTAACTTCGCCATGAGTCAAATGCGGACTTCGCACGATACATCAATGACTTCGCCAACAGGATTGCCTTAGCTTCGCTGAAGGTATAGCTGAACTTCGCAGATATGCTAGCTTCGCTGGAAGCTCATTCCTGTTTTAGATGGAATCCTATCTTTAACCTCGCATAAAGTTTAGCTCTGCTAGCCGAATTCAAGATGAAGTCAAAGCAAAAATCAAATGAGCAGAAAATGAACTTTCATTAATTTAAAAGGAAGGTACATTGATACTACATCAAAGTTGTGTTTCATACAACAGAATCATTTGCTTAAAAGGCATACAAGTGGTCTTATCACTTCCAAGCGAAACCAACTGGACACGAAAGGCCTTCCTCCTGCACAAGGTCGTAAGCCCTCGCATAAGAACAGATGGTGCCATCAGGACAGATGGTGCCACCAGGGAGCTGGATGTTCTTTCATGAAAATCGGCAAAGGACTGATCGCCACCAGCAGGTTGGATCTTATTTAATGAAAATTGGCAATGGGAAGATCCGCGACCTTACAGGTGACGTCCGCTTTCCCGAAGTGGATCATCTCGGATAAACAGCTACCAGCCTCGCCTCGAAGTGGATCATCTCGGATAGGCGACTGCCAACCTCTTTGGGACATACATCAGTTGCCCCAGTTTGTTCCTCCTGCTTAAGAGTAAAGTTTCAACTGGAAAAGCAAGAGGAAATTTTCTGGTCCCTTTCATCAAGTCACGAGATTGGCAAACATAGCTCACTGCAATGCAAACTGGAACAAATTAACAGTTAAACACAGGAGAAGCTGTAAAAGCACTAAGTCAAATTCTTTGGGGCGAAGTAATCTGATTCAGTCAAACATTGATTTCAGTTAAAGCAGAGGATAGCCTCGCTTGCACAATGATGATGGGCTAGCTCAGCAAATGCCAAGTCCTAGCCTCGCCTATATGGCTAAGCCAGACTGATCCTGAGGGACGCAGTCTTGACCCCACCTATATGGCAAGACTGGCTCAACTTTGGAGAGACTAAGTTTCAAGTTTTGCCTGTGTGGCGAACTTAACAAGCATGCAATTATCTTTCTTTGTTCGAAAGATAGCTTCGCCGGGAAGCTGGGAAACAGGGATGAAACCCTTCTTTGCAGATCAACAAGGGAAATTAATCCCTGAGGCAGCTGTTAAAGCTAAATTAAGGGAGATAAACTCCCTAAAGTCCATTGGTAAAGCCTCTGGATGACCGAGACTTACCGGTCCTCGGTCGGGTAATAACCAGAGTGAGCATCCCCACTAGTTCAGAGATCTGAGTATCTCTCTCAACCAAGAGAAGAGAAGAAGAGCAGATCACTTCTCTTCAGAGGATCTCAGGTGTCCTATTTATAGGCCTCATGGCCTGAGCATTGCCGCCTCAAGCGTGGAAGCACGAGCGCATTTAAGGCATTTATTGTGCCTTGAGAAAAAGGACGGTTTCCCTTGGAACCGTGCAAAGGAAGAAGCGTCTCCCTCATAAAGGCATTTATAGCACCTTGAAAAAAAAGGGAATATCCTCCCTCGGAAATGCACAAGGGGAGAATATCTCCCTCGATCAATGCGAGAGAAGGAGTAATCTTTCTCGTAATCAGCCCACAGCAGCTGGCCTCGGGAAAGAAACAGATGTTCCAGAGCGAACTTATTTCGGGAAGCCCAGACGCGAAGCTACCCAGACGCGAATCTACATGATTCTTCGGCGAACTTATCCCAAAGTAGGATTGAAAGCGAATCTGAACTTATCCACCATGGCGACGTTCGTACTTCACATACCACCGATCAAAGCAATTCAAAGTATTTTGAAGTCTGAGCTATTGCAGACTTTCGAAAACTTTGAAGGGGGTCTTGTTGACACTTAAAAAGACAAGATTCTTACTGGCCTGAACAATGTCTAAACTTGTTGACATTTACAAAAGACGAGTGACAGACAAGCTGACGACCAGTTTTCACCCATCTCCGAGGGACAAGGAAGCAACTTGAACTCCACTGATCCAGTCAAGCAGACAGTGAGCCCGGATTGTCTCTGAACAAACCTCAGCAGGTTTAAGATGCTAACACTTAGCATCACATGAGCCCAAAGGGATAGCCTCTCCTGAGAGGCTAAGATCATCCAACTTCGCCTTGAAGCCATTCAAAGCTCCGACAGGAAGCTAACTTATAGCTTCGCCTGAACTGCTGAAGCGCAACTCCGCAGAGAGAGTTAGCTCCGCCTGAAGCCACACGCAACTGCACAGAAAGGGTATGCGGTAGCTTCGCCACAGACGACATCTAGCTCCGCCGAAGAGCTTTCTTCTGACTTTGCCAGATACTGTCTCCAGCTCCGCTGTAAGTTCAAAGCGAGCAGCGCCGCTGCTAGTCTGTTATGGTCAACCTTTGACCAATCAAATCTCCATATGAGATTGATCTAATCGGGATCAAGATCAAATCTGAGATCAAATTTGGCAGTTGATTTTGTCACAATCTCTTGACTCTTCTAAAACGAGTAAGAGGAGGAGAGATCTTTCAATTATATAGAAAGAATCAAAACGGATCAGGAGGATCAACCGACCTGCCATTTCTAACTTCGCAGGAGCTGATCCTAGCCTCGCAGCAAGGCTACTTTTCAGATTTAAACAGATTTGATTCAATCTGTTTCTATACTTTCAAGGGATAATTATATCCTTGCTCTCCTTATAAATAGCCCACCAGGTGCACAAAGAGGACAGACCACGGACATACACAAGAGACCCCCGACAAAGAGAGAGAACTCCACGAGCAGAGACTTCTTCACGACGCACCGAGCGCACAAGAATTCAGAGATTTTTAGAGAATTGCTTTCTCTATTCAGGGTGCTGATACCCTAATACTTTCTTCTTAAGGGATCTCCGGAACCAGGCGAGAAGGAATTCCTAATTGAAGGCGGTTTTGAGAAGCAGTAAGAGGGTTCTACCAACCTTCTGTTCTCTGATTCCCCGAACCAGGCGAGAAGGGAATCTCATCGCTCGCATCGTCAAAGCGACAAAGTGGTCGCGCGCTGACCAGACTCCTAGCGGTACACTCCTCCAGAATCTCTGAGGAGATCTACTTGTAAACTTTTAGAATACTTGTAATTTAGCTCCTCAACTTTTTATTGTAAGTTTTTCCCTTTGCAAATCAATGGAAAACAATATTTTACAACTCAAAGGGCATATGAGTCAGTCTACTTTAGGGTATAAAAGTAATTCAATTCAGAATGAAATTAGGTGAGTGTAATTATCATGAGAATAAATATTGCCACCCCTAAGAATAAGGAAGGCACCCCATGGATTAGGACACCGCCACCCCAAAAAATAAAAAATAAAAATGGTCAAAATACCCATTTCTCCTCCTCCTCCTCTCCCCCTCGCCGGCGAACCCCTTCTCCTCCCCTCTCGCCGATGAACGCCGTCTTACCGGTGAAACCCTCCTCGCAAATCCCCCCTCTTCTCCCCTCTCACCAGCGAACTTTGCCCCCCACGCCGGCGAAACCCTCTCCCCTCCTCCCTAGGATCTCCCCCAGGCTGTTTGACCGGATCTAGCTGAACAGATCACAGTCCGTTCAGCTAGAATCCGATCGAACAACTTGGGGGAAGGGGGTTGTGGTGGGAGGAGAGGGGGAGGGCAAGGAAAGGGAGGGGAGATCCGGGGGGAGGCCAGGGCCCGGGGGATGGGGGGAGGAGGGGCGGCCGGGGAGATGGGGGGAGGCCAAGGGAATCGGGGGGAGACAACATGGATGGGAAAGGAGGTTCACCGGAGGGGAGAGGGGATGAGAGGGAAGAGTGTTCACCGGAGGAAAGCCGACAAGACGGAGGGGGAGGAGGAGCGGGGAGCGGGGGTCGCCGGAGAAGGAGGAGGAGGGAGATGGAAGAAAGAGGAAAGCGGAAGAAGAAAGGAATATTTTGTACATCAAAAATGAAATGATCAAAAAAAATAATAACACACTTGTAAATGTTTTGATGGGCCTCCCTCATTTTTGAGTGGCAATATCTATTATCACTTAACGGGCGGCAATGTCCGCGGCCCGAACTCACTCACGCGAATGACAAACCTGACGTCACTTTTCGCACAAAATGACACGGTGGCGGTATCACGAACACCGCACGGCCCTAAAAAGATTTACTGCGACAAATCTCAAATAATCGCGAATGATTGATCAACGGCTGAGACCAACATTTGGAATATATTTAAGGGACCTGATTGTATCAGAGAGAAACGCTATATGATAAGTAGAGCGATATTTTGGTTGGGCGGTCAAAAAATTTGACCACGAAATTTCAAAATTCAAATCGCCGAAAGTATTTTATTCATTTCCACTCGCTTCTCTCACTGTACGTGTGAAAGAAGGCAACTCTGTTGTTTTATCTCCATCTATCAAAGCGAAGGGCAAAATAAGTAAATACTTTATTAGTGAAATTCCCCCCAACTCTCTCTATATTTCTGCCCCTTTTTCTTTCGATGCAGCTGTTGGTTCGAAAAAATCGCACTAATCATTCGGATTTCTCCTTCAATTAGACTGTTGCAGGGTTTTTGAACAAGATTTGAAGAGATCTCGGTGGAAATTCCGTCGGCTTAGCTTCAGTTTGGGGGTTTATCAGCTCAGCTGACTTTAGGGTTTGGGAAGTTTGGATCTTGGTTGGGTTCAGTGGTGGAGCTTGGAGAATTAGGGTTTCTAGGGATTCAAATGGGTTTCTAGGGTTCGAATTGGGCGAAAATGTTCTACTCCCAGTTTATATTAGCAAAGAAGGGGCCTTTAGGCACGATATGGATAGCTGCTCATTTGGAGAGGAAATTGAAGAAGAATCAGGTCGCTGACACTGATATTGGCGTCTCCGTAGGTTGATTTCCTGATCTTTCTATTTTTAGTTTTCATTTGTTTTTTTGTTTTAGCTTTGTTGACATATAGGATTACTGTTAAATTTTACTTGTATTGTACTTGATTTTTTGGGAAGTAGTGTAACTTTTTATAATGATTTTAAATTTTCTATGGAACTGTCGAAGCATTACTTGGGAAACTACAACTGCTATTGCTGCTGCCAGTATTTTGATAATAGTGGTAGTTTAATCATTACGATTGAATTATACTAAAAAATTTGGTTAAATTTGAACTATGCCATCCTTTTATGTTTGTTTCAGTTTTTGTTGCCACTTCTATGTTTGTTTATTTTAGCTTTAGCCTTGCAGTGAAGAAATGTGGCAAAAGATCTAATTTTTAGTTAAACAGTGTTAGAATGGGGGCTGGACACTAAGTTCATTTCAATCATCATGATCCGACGTGCTTACTTTAGGAGGCTTCTCTTTGCTAGCTCTATGCTTGCGTGGCATCATATTAATAGCGGTTACTTATATTTATCATCTTTATTCCTTCTCATTATGATTATTGGTGATAGAACTACACCCTTACCAGAATTTTAAGCTTAGATTCACATGATGTGCTGTTAAATATCGTCTATTTTGCACATGCAATTAAATTTACCAAGAGGTCTTATGTACAAAGAGCATGAAACTTGGTGCATAAGTAATGCACTTTTCATATTAGGAAATTGAAGCTTAGTTATAATAATTTGATGTACTAGGAAAGCATTTATAAAAGTAATTTTGGGTTATTTGTAGAAAATACAATGAAAGATGACAGAAAGGGAGGAAACTAATGAAAAAACAGTGATTTGGTGAAAGAAAGTTAGCCTTGTGAATTTTTGTTGTCTCTCTTCATCAGTTCATCTCTACTTCTTCTATTCCCTTCATACTTCATCTCAAAGGCAATCATCTTTATTCTTTGGAGACCTGTTTCTCAATGCTATTCTTGCTGCTTATCAACTGTCCTATTGCCTGTACTAATGGAATGCAAAGCCCTTATCCATATAGAGTCTAATTTTTCTCATGCAACAACCATTGGCCCACTTTTATGTAATCTAACCCAAGATATCTCTAGACTTGTGCGGCAACTCTCAAAGTTAAGAGAGGGATTGGAGAAGCCATGTGCCATGCTACAAGGCATCTCTATCCTTGAACATTGTGTATGTCTAGAGGAAGGTCAAAACTATGTGTTTCATACTTTATTGATTTTATATCCATTATGTAACTATTCTGGAATGTAAAGGTTGAAGTTCAAAATGATTGATTATGTGCTATTCATCGCTTAAGAATGTCCTAAAAGCCTTTGCATAAGTCATTTAAAAGATTACAAGTAGTTCTAACTAATGCAACTATTCCGATACTCACCCTGCTAACTTTTGGGGCCTTTATTTGGTTGTAACCGATTGCATGGTAATGGGCTGTAGGTTATTAAAGCTTAAAAGATTTATTTTTCAGTGCAAACTTGCTATTTTCCTTCCTGAATTAACAGTCTTGATAGGTTTTAGATGATTTTCCTTTTCTACTAAATTTATATCTGGATCAACTTTTTTAATACCATCCGTATTGGCAATGATGACATCATTCACAATTAGTAGCATGCTTACCGCTATTTCCACCTCTAAATTAATTAAGTATACAAAAGCCTCAATTACCTACTACATGCCCTTCCTTGTCATGGGTTCCAAATTACAACACATTGAATATCATTTTCATTGGTATCATATCACGTATCATATAGCATCATTAATCATAAGATACCTTAACTCCTATGCAAATAATTATGCAATTATCATACAACTGTATATATCATAAAAAAAAGCACAATTTTAAACATAAAACAATGAATAACCATGGGCAACGTGAAAGACACAATCATACAAAATTCTAATGTATATAGATAAGCCTATAAAGAAAGGCTACATCCAAGTTCCAGGCCTAATGACTATGAGTAGTTAATCAAAATAGCACTACAAGACACTTTTAATTAGACGCTTGTGATATAAATAAGTTTTTTTTGTTACTGTTGTTGGAACATAGAGCATCAACAGTAACACATGCTTAATAAAGCCTACAATCCTAATCATCAAACCGATACCTAATCAATTAAGAAAAAAATTAAACAATTAAGCAGTAACATGTCACATCTAATAATTAAATAATCAACAATCATATATAATATTCTATGTTGCACTAACACTATAAAGGAGGAGAGAGAGGCTGAATTAGAACTGAGAGATACTAGAACAAAATGGAGAGAGTGAGGCTCGAAAAGGGATGACAAAGTTCCTCGTGGTTGGAGCTGATGTTATAAAGACGGATGACGAAGGAAGGAGAATAGGAGGTCAGATCAAGCAGAAAAGTGTCTACCCTATCAGGTCCTCTCATTTTATAGGCCCATAACCAAGAAAGGAAAAGCGGAGGTCAGATCAAGCACAAAAGTCCCTATCTATCGGGTCTTTACAGTTTATATCCCATAATCTACGCAATTAATGGACCCAAAACCTGAGTCAAATCCAAAAATCTTTTTAGTATCCATAGTTAATGTGTCAAACAATAAGTTTCACGTATTGTATCATACCATATGTATCACATATAGTATGATAAGTTGATAACTAACCCTTGATGCAATCGGATTTGTATTGCTTTTTGGTCATATCATTATTGTATTGTATGATATGTATCCCATATCTGTGATGTTCAAAACTATGTTCCTCATTGGTTTGACAAATGAATTCTAATACGTGCAAATGAATGAACATAGTAATAGTCTTTGGTGCCTTTTGTTGTTGATAAACTTCGATGGTTAGGCCTGTTTTTTTATATTATGTCTAACTTGATTTTCTGGTAGGAGAAATTCTGACTTCAATGGAAAACCTAAACATGCTAACTGGAGCATTCTGATTCTTGCTAATACATATAAAGCTTATTTGTTTGTACCATGTTGGTAAAATTTTAAGTAGGCCTCAGTTCTGTTAGAACTTTGCTCTAGGGTATAATCACTGTTACCTTTGTTAGTAATTTCCATATTGGTGCTCCCTTTTTCTTGATATTTAACTGTTGTTTTCTTCATTTACCTATTTAATTTGGTATTCTTAAATGCAATAAACCTACGTGCTTGACTTGGGTTTTACCTTTCTCTGCCTTCTTTAGTACCTAAGCTACTTGGAGATTCAATTAGAAGAGAAAAAATGGCTTATTAATCATCAGTGGTCAATACTTCATTTAAAGTTCATGTTATTTACGAGCGCCTTTTATTTTTTAATTTTAAAGAAAAAATCAGGCATCCCTCTCCTCCCTTCATCTTTAAAGTTTAATTTTGTCTGGAACTTTATAATGTTATTTATTCTTGGCTGTCAGTGATTACTTCTATTTTTATAATGGGGGCCTGTACTGACTGTAGATGCAGGGTCTGATGAACATTACCCGCTATGCACAAAATGCTGCCATCTTCTGTATATTGAATGATCAAACTATATATTCTTTATGACTCCATCTCCATATAGGGTTAGCTGCTAGAAGTGACACGCTGCCATCACACATATATTGAATGATAATCCAAGTAGATTATGTTTTGCCTTAAATATACTTGTTTCAGATTGTGGATTCTCTAGCATATTACTAATTTGTTCTCTAATTATTTTCTATTTACAGATTCCATTCTTTTTCCTGAAGTACCAATTGCACTTCGATTATCTAGCCATCTTCTGTATATTGAATGATCAAACTATATATTCTTGATGACTTCATCTCCATAGAGGATTAACTGCTAGGAATAACATGCTGCCATCACACATATATTGAATGATAATCCAAGTAGATTATGTGTACCGTAAATTTACTTGTATCAGATTGTGGGTTCTCTAATCAGCATTACTAATTTGTTCTCTAATTATTTTCTATTTACAGATTCCATTCTTTTTCCTGAAGTCCCAATTGCACTTCGATTATCTAGCCATCTCTTGCTTGGTGTGGTGAGGATATATTCCCGGAAGGTGAATTATCTCTTCCATGATTGCAGCGAGGCACTGCTCAAGGTAAAGCAAGCTTTTCGGTCAACTGCAGTTGATCTTCCACCAGAAGAATCAACTGCGCCATATCATTCCATCACACTGCCAGAAACGTTTGATCTTGATGATTTTGAGCTACCTGACAGTGCTTTGCTCAGTGGGTGAGTTCCACTTCTCATTACAGTTTGGAAGATGTATCTTTCACATTTGTACCAAGGTCTGGTTTTTTCTGCATTTACATGGAGGAAAATTGATCTGTGGTGGGAATGTGTATTGTAGGTTGTTGTAACCTTACATTCTTGTTGCTTACACACACTAATTTTTCAATACAGTAACTTTGACGATCGCCATGTCAGTACAAGAGAGCAGATCACACTTCAGGATACTTTGGATGGCACTGGATACTCAACATCACAATTCGGATTAGATGGTAATAGTTCCATTGAACACTTTTTCTCCTTAAGCCTGTCGATACTAGATTAAGTTGTACATTTGTGTGTGAATTCTAATATTTGTTTACACAGAGAGATTTGGTGATGGAGATGCTTCTCAGATCGGTTTGGACCTAGATGAGGTACAATATTTTTCTTTGTTTTTTCCCCCTTTTGGGTCTGTTTTCCCCATTTGCAGTTTGATGAGGTTAGCATTTCTTAGGTCGTCTTTTGAGTTTTGACAAATAAAAAAATGAATATCCCTTAAATATTAGACTATCCTGGGACCTGGCCTTCTTTCTATTCCCTCCCTTATATCTAGAGTTCTGATTTTCAATTATCTAAGTGTTTGCCTTTTGTTTTGTTACTCACAGGAGTTATTGTTGGACAATAATCTCACGCCTCAGCGTGCTTCAGTTTTGGATGGGTAATATCTCGTGCTTGGTACCTTGGAAAGTTTCTACTTATTTGAAGTTTTGTTTGTCCTAAACTTGCTTCTTTTTGTTGCTTTGAGTTTGTGATCTCTATTTTAATATATTTGTTCAGAATTTGTTTATATAATTTATATGCATTCTGTTTTTCTGCCATGCTCTTTTATTAACAGGTTCAGGAAAAATGTGGGCAATGTTAATCTTAATTCTATTGGTTTATTTTAACATGACGGCTTCTTTCAGTTGCATTTCAGTTTAATAAACCCACTTCTATCCAAGGACAAGTTACTTATTGTTGGCATCCTTCATAAGCTTTTCAAAAGTTCTAGTCATTTAGACAAGAGCGCTTGTCTGGCGATTGGTAATTGGTACATTTAAAAGCAATGCAGTTGGCAAGTCTTTGTGATTATTCAGAAAACACAAATCCTAATTGTGCTATATGTGCCTAAATAACTCGCACAGTAAAGAAAATGCGTAGTTGGAACCTTTCATTTACTTTAGAAACACTTGACAATTTCTGTGAATTGTTTTCATGTTGTTCTGTTAACTATGTCCGGCATTGTTGAACTTGTTTTGATTGTGCATCTGCTATGCCTTTGTCATGTTATTTTCATATTCTGAGTTTCCCTTCTCGTCAGTGCTGCGTGTCAGGGTCGAGGTGCAACTATTCTTTCTAAAATGGTTATTGAGGAAGGCCAACATGGCTGCGATGAGGATAGGAACCATGAAGCTTCAAAAGAATTGAGTAAGCTACTCGGTAATAATCGGGACAAGCATGTTGTTTCCAATGAAAATGTGAACAGAAATGATGATTCTTCTCAGCAACTAATATTCAACATTCAGACACCTGATCTGAATGAAGTATTTCTACCTGACGATCATATTGAAGGTCCATCTGCAGCCCATGATATTGATATGGACTTTACTACTGCTGATCCCCCATCCCCGGAGTTTGACCAATCTGCTAATTTTCCTTCCACACCTGGACTGATGGAGGAAGCAATTAGAGCCAACTTTCAAGAGCATCCTGACTCTAATCCTCAGAAAATATTGACAGATCTTGAGGTTGACACGCATGACAAGCCTATCAATCAAGAAGCTGAAAATCTTGATGCAACCAATGCTCTCACAAATGCAGCATCAACAAACCCGAAAACTGCTAACCTTGCTCAAATAGTATCCTCCCCAACTTCAGTTTTGGCTGAACCAAAGCCTGATTCTGTTGTACCAGTAAATGATGATGCTCACAAACATGATGAATCAAAGGGTGTACAATCAGCTAATGCTACTCTTACGTCTTCCTCAACTTCAGTTTTGACTGAAACAAATGCTTCACCAGCAGCAGAATCTTTAGGTGGGACTTTGGCTGGACCTGATGTGGCAAACGATATTAATTTCCAACCTGTTGTGTCAACTGATCCCAAACTGGCAGACATTTCTCAGGTGTTGCCTCCCTCCGCTTTAATTTTGACTGAACCAGTGTCTGGTTCCCTAGTACCCAAATACTCCAGGGACGCTATGACTGCTTCTGGTATTGATGGAATTCCACTTGAAGATACCACTAAGTTATCAAATCTTGATCAGCACCTTGTAGGAGATTCTAACTCTTGCCAGACTGGCAATTTTTCTGCTTTGAGCTCTGATTTTCATTTGAGATCTTGTACATCTGAGTCCAATCAACCTAATTTAGTATCTCCATGCGCTATGATCCAAGAAAGAACTCGAGCGTTTTCTTTCAGCGGGCAACCTTGCCATTTAGAAACACCAACGGTTGGACAGCAACTGCATTTTAGTGGATCTTCTGTGGACCCGCAAGGTTTGTTTTTGAACATGTGCACTTGAATACATTAGTTTGGGTTGGTTTTGAGTGTGCCCAATTGTTTTTGATTGCAGGTCTCTACTCAGGTATTGCTACAGAGACTAACATACGGGTGGACCAGAAATCAGATAATATTCCGGTGGAGCTGTCAAGTAACCGTATTCCCAAGGATGTGCAGTCGGGTAACTGCAATTACTTTTCAAGTTCGGAGTTTTCAGAACCTGAAAGACTGCGATTCGCTGTATCAGGAAATGCCAATTTATCAAATTATCTGGGGCAACAAACCACAGAGAAAGGAGTCACTGAGTCTGATGGAAGTGTGGACAGGATCAGCAATCTTTCTGGACAGAAGCGTCATTTAATAGACATCACACCAGATCTGCAAAATGGCATATCACCCAAGATGTCTGGAATTCCACGAAAGAAACGGAACAATGATTATATCCCCAATGATGATGATTTATTGGCATCAATTTTAGGTATAAAATATATTACATTTCTGATTGTGCTTATTTCTCATGGAATGTTTTGTGGAAAACCAGAGTTTATTTTATTTTTTTAATGGGCTTGATCATACCCATTAATTTACTATTGTTTGATTGAAACTTGGTTGCTTCAGTTGGAAGGAGGACACCAGCCTTGTGGATAGGTTTAACTCCGCCACTTCCAAAACCACCTTCTTTAAAGCGTCCCCGCTTGACATCTAAAGTTGGCTTGCCCAAGAGGAGGAAGGTTCTGTTAGATGATACAATTGTCTTGCATGCTGAGTATGTTACCCTCACATATTTCTAACTGCTGTTGTCTCTTATTGCTCCAAACTTTTGGTTCCATCGATGTAGTGTCGCTGAAATTTTAACACCAGATTATCAATATAATTGGGACAGTTTTGAAATGCCTGAAATTTTCTTCCTGACTTAATATTAAGAAAAGTAGTATTTTGGATTCTTGATGAATTATACATATAATTATTTTGCTTTTGTACATATGTCATTGATTTGTTTAAGATTCTTGGTATTGGTATTTTTTGGACTTGCCATAGCTTTTGACAAATTTTACTCTGATTTCCCTCTCATTTTCTTTAACATGATTTTTAATTTTGGTAACATCTTGTGAGGTTCCTCCATTAGAGGTCATGGGTTTCATCCACAGAAATAGCCTCTCTGCAATGCAGTGCTAAGGCTAAGGCTTTGCAAAATTTTGACCCTTCCTGGATCTCGTAATAGCAGGAGCCTTGTGCACCATGGTTCAAAGTCGCAGTCTCGGCTGCAGACTCGGCGGGCAATGAGACAGATCGGTTGTGGTGTTTCGGATCGGTGTTGGATGATACGCGCAAAACCGTACATAGAAAGCTCAAATATTTTTTAAAAAATCATTACAAATCTTAAAAAATTTAGACATCAATAATTATGTATCACATGTCCAAAACATATCACTTAATACACTAAACATAAAGCGAAAGCATAAATACGTGTGTTGGTAGAAACATATCAAAATACATACATAATATAGTAAATTTCACAAAATAAATTCATAAATACCTGCTAATGTAGTCATTTTTCACATTGAATTGCGATGAGGCACAAAATCATCGTAATTATCCCTGTGATATATAGAAAAATCGATACTAGTACTCGTAAATCTCGCAAGTTGTTGGCCTGGTGTCATACCCAAACTCTGCATATGACTTTCAAGACTTTGATAAGCCCGCGATTAACTATCATATTCTCTCAAATAATCATCGCTAAAATTTGGATCTTATGGGGTATAATAATTTGGATACGTCGACATAACATCACTTTGTTGGCTTCCACCAACACCAAAAGTTCCTCAATAAGCATCTTTGTTGGCCACGTTACTGTCATCACCGCCATTACTGTCATCGCCTTCATCACCAGTGTCATTATCATTTTCACCATCGTCACTACTAAAACTGATAAAATCCTCACATCTTCACCATCATCATTATCTGCTTCTCTTATATTTTTACTTTTCTCACTACGACGAATAACTTCATCTAAGAGGAAAAACTTTGAAATGACTTTTCTAATTTTTTTAACACTTTTCGAGGAGAACATGTTTTTGATTGTTTTCTGTTTCGATGAGAACATGTAAGGATCAATTCCTTTTGCAGTCTATACTTTTAAAAATTAAACTATATCTTATTAAATTAAATTTAAATTATACTAAATCTATACTTTCAAATTTACTAAATTAAATCAACTAAGCATTAAATTGACTAAATTAAATTAACTAAGCATTAAATTAAACTAAAAGGGTAAGGGAGAGACTAAAAGAGAGAGATTAAAAGAGAGAGAGATAGAGATATTAAAAGAGAGACGGAGATAACAAGAGAGAGAGATTAAGAGAGAGGGAGAGAGAGGATAGAGAGATCAGAAGAGAGGGAGAGACAGAGAGCTGAAGAAAGAGGGAGAGAGGAGAGCTGGAGAGAGGGAGACAGAGAGAGGGACGGAGGGACAGAGGGTGAGATCGGAGACATGGAGAGAGCGAGAGATCAGAGAGGGAGAGATTGGAGGGAGAGAGGGAGATCAGTAGTGAGAACGACAAAGCAGAGAGAGAAGGGTACCCGGATTGATCGGCGGCGGCGGAGGGGCGACGACCTCATCGGTGAAGTCGAAGGCGAACAATGAAGGGGGCTCACGGGCGAGGCTGAGGCGAAGACGATGAGGAAGAGGGGAAGAGGCAATCAGGTTTTCGATTTTTTTTTCCTTCTTTTATATCTCGTGAGCTCACTGGTGTATAATATGACCAACTCGGTCTCAACTCGGGTGGCCTTGACTCGGTCGAATCGGTCGAGTTGTCCCGACTCGTCTCGAGACTCGCCGATTCGACCGAGTTGAGGCCGAGTCGGCCTCGAGTCAGTAAAAAATCCGAGGCAACTTGCGACCCGGGTCTCGATATTGTCGCGGCGCTCGCCAAGTCGTCTCCGATTTGGCCGATATTTTGAACCCTGTTGTGCACTAGTCTGCATGCTCCTTTTTTCTTTCCCCCCTTTGAACTTTTTAATAACAAGTTTGTTGATATCCAAACATCTTATAGCAGAAAATTGTACTCTTTTGATTGGAGCCATGGACAATTAACTCGAACTCAAAAGCCTAGGTTTGACCTAAGAATTTAAGAGAAAGATTAGGGTACTTATTGCTCCATATGGATCTTTCAAAAAGAAGCTCCAAATATTTGCAAAAAAACGGACTAAAACACGGCTGCTCCTAAATTCCAGACTGATCTGTCTTTCTATCTCTATCTATATAGACTTCATTAGTTCTTAGCTTTATCAAGAGAATTGTGGAGAAAGAAAAGAGATTTCAGAATTTGTAAGGAACTTTGAAGAGAAGCTCTAACGCTTCAGTAGAAATTAGAAGAAAATGCAGTTTCTCTTGAATTCTAGATCTGATCTCTCTGTAGTTCTGTCCTATCTATACACTGTCCTCACATGATTGTAAGTTATCGTTCCTCTTTTTCAACCTCCTTATAAAGTCATGGAGTAACTCTATTATTATTTTGATCACTCCTTTATTTATTACTTTGGAGGAGAGGCATTCCGAGGCCTACTTTACCAACGAACATAAGAAGTATCTAATGTTACTTTTACTTCAACACACTGCGAGAGGGAAAAATCATATAAAGTAACTTCATAACTATTTCTTACTTAGCGCATTTTCAAGAAGCAACATCTCTGGTTATTTCCCTTGTTTTTGGTACTTGACAACAATACATCCTTTTAGTTTACAAATGAAGATCAAAATTCCCAGGGCCAGGATAGTTATTTCCTAGAGCTGTTTGATGAGAATCAAATAGAACTTATGTTATGCTAATCAATGCATGATAGGAACAATGAGTGTTGTTGAATAATAAAAATGTTTCAGAGAAAAGAAAACGGAGATATGACCTGATAATGCCCTCTTGAGTTGTGATTGTCTGGGAAGAAGGTTTAGTATATGTAAGATATTTGAAAAATTATAACTGCCAAGAAAACACTTGTAAAATAGAGGAGAAGCACTTTGCTATCTTTTCTAGCCATAATTAAATTATCAACTTTGCACAGACTATAGCGGAATTAAACTATGAATTATAAAATGATATATAGATGGAATAATTAGAGAAGAAGCTAAGAAAATCAACACTCATTGTTATGAGAACAGTCTGGTTAATACTAGGCGAATGATGACAATCTTAACAGAAGGAAAACATAGCTAGATATGGTTTGTGTCAATCTATAAAAAGCTTATTCGTAGGATAACTATGTAGTGAATTAAAAAAAATACTGTAGTAATTCTATTTGTGATTAGAACCATGTACCTCAACTTTTATATTGTTTGCAGTAGGTATTGCATTTGTTAATAAAACTTGAGAGTAGATTATTTCTAAGGGATATGTGTGAGAGCAACCTTTAAAGCTGTGAAGGATTTATAATTAGTAGGAAGTCTTTAAGTTGGTGAAATATGTGAAAATGTAATGCTAGTGTTATTCTGATAAGACATGACAATATAGTTTACATATTGCCAATCTAAGAAATTACTGAGCTTAGGATTAAACATTCATATTAGTTGTGAGGTTGAGGAGGAAGTGTGGATAATTAAAGAAACTGCGTATGGAGTCCTGTGAGACTGTAGAATACCCCCCCCCCACACACACACACCCAAAACCCACCCATGGTTCACAGTCGCGGTCTCGGCCGCCGACTCGGCGGGCACTGAGACGGATCGGTCTCGGCAACTCGGATCGGTATCGGGCGATACGCGCAAAACGCTACATAGAAAGCTAAAAAAATTCTGAAAAAATTACGACAAATCTTAAAAAAATGTAGACATCCACATTCATATATCACATATCTAAAATATATCACCTAAGACACTAAACATAAAGCAAAAGTATAAATACACGCGCGTCGGTAGAAGTATATCAAAATACATGCACAATATAGTAAATTGCACAAACTACATTCATAAATACATGCTAATATAGTTATTTCCACTTTGAATTGCGATGAGGCACAAAATTATCATCATAATGCCGAGTCGACCGAGTCAACTCCGATTCTCGGCCTAGTCAGTCTCCTCTGAGTTGAGTCGACTGACTCGTGACTCGGACTCGTCTCGGAGCGGGCTGAGACGGATACGACTCGGCCGACTCGTCTCCGACTCGGCCGAGTCTTTGAACCATGAACCCACCACCACCCAAAAAAAAAAAAAAAAAATTTTAAAGAAATGATGGTCAATTAAGATCCATGGAGTTGACCCCAGAAAATCAGGATAATGGGTTTATTTTTGTTGTTTTTTAAAACTAACTTCTTGGTTGGATATCTAGTCTCGTGTCTGTGATTTTGGTTACAATTGGCATATGCTTGTATTTTGTATCAAGGTTTCTGATGTAGTGTAATTTTCCCCATTTGTCAGTGCAATACGGCAACAATTGATCAATACCGAAGATATACGTTGCATGCGAAAGAAGGCTCCTTGCACACGTCCTGAAATTTGGAGGATCCAAAAGAGTTCACTAGAAGATGACATTTTCTGTGAATCCATGTTCACCGGTGAGCATGCTGTGTAAATTAACTTTAAAGTTTCTCATCACTATTAATTTGTATGTGTGATGCATTTGCATATCAAGTAAATCACTAAAAATTATCAAAACACATGCACAACAGCACATGCACGGAATAGCTAGCATGAAGAAAACTGAATGATAGTGCGACCCACCTACCTTTTGTGGTTTCAATTGTGAACAAAACAGAGCGGCCAGCATGCAAGGGAGAAATCGACATGATGGACTCCCGATTACCAAAACGAATAAAGCAATGCTGTTGTGCACTTGTTAATATATGGCCTACAAAATAGGAGACTCAAATAAATGAAACTGACTGAGAAATGGATGGGGTCCACATCCTGTTACAAAAGGAGAGCATCCATCATGCAAGGGGGAAGGTTGACACACCAAGACTTTGTAGTATAATAGTAGATATGTTGACACAATAGTCTCCCAATTTTCAAAGGAAAAAGAGCAAACTGTTACGCAGGTGTTAATATATGGCCGACTAAATAGGAGACTAAAGTAAATGAACTAACTGAGAAAATAAGATGGGCCCCACATGCAGTTGTAAAAGGAGAACAGTCTGCACGCAAAGGGGGAGGTTGACATGCCAAGACTCTGTAGTTATAATAGTAAAGATGTCGGACATTTGCTTTATATTTCTTATCAACATATCATGAGAGTGTCTGTTTACGGGTGTCTTTGTTAATGATTTATGAGTAAATATCTCTACTGTGGTGGTTATACATTCTTCTTTTGGTAACTGTTATTTTCTACCCGCAGGTATATCTGAAGACTTGAATACGTTGCTCACTCGGAGATATGATCTGGGACAAAATGTACATTCTCAAATCAGTGGACACCGTTCTAGTGGTGAAGCAGCAATAGAGGTGGAACTTTCTAAAAGTTCAGTGTTTTTTAGGGATGCTGATGACAGAGAAATGGCTCAGCATAATGCAGTTGAACCAAAGACTGTTGATGGTGAAATGCAGGGACCTTTCGGCACATTCAAATTAATTGAGGCAGAAAGTTGCAAAAATGCTCTCTCTGTTGATGCTCAAGAGCGATTAGAATCCCCACTTGACCTCCGTCATGACGATTTACAGGGCACTACAATTTCAAGAACAGGGCTGGATACACTTGAACATTCTGGGATTGAGATGGTTACACATTCTAATCAAGAGCAGAATTCACTGAATAAAGTATTCCAGACTTCTCATGAGCTTGCTGAGGTCAATGATAACATTCTACATGTAGCTAACAGCACATCTTTTGAGGACTTCACTTCTGCTGACTGTGCAGCTGGAAGCAGGGTAGACACTTCACTTCAAGTGGAAGATTTCTCGAAGGCTAAAGCTGCATCCATAACTGTGGAAGACATGGGTGTGGATATAGTAAATGTAACTAATTTAGATTGCCCTCATGATGGTGCAGCCAATGTAGGCAAGGATGACAATGGTGGGGCATCGGTCTCTATGCTGGATAGATTTATTGTTGAAGTGGGGACAGATTTCCCCGCAGATTCCCCAACTGTTACTGGATATGCAAATGCTTCAGTTCCAGATATAGCCATAGTTGGTGGTGGACCAGTTACCAGCAATCACCAGGTCATGGACCCTGATAGAGGGAAGGTCACCTCAGGGTGTGAAACTGTTGTAGATGACGAAAGCCCTCTTTCTGAGGTTCCTGGTGGAGAAAGGCCTGATGTGGTTTCATTTTCAATTCTGCCTTCTGCTGAAAGCGAACGTGTTCCCTCCGCAGTTGGTGAGAATTCCAGCATGAACATAGAATTTGGTGTGGACGTAGAAAGCACTTCAATGGAATTTGCTGCTACAAGAGAGTCCAGTGTAAGTTCACATGAAAATATACATACAATTAAATTATAGTTTATAAATAAACAGATGCACGATGACAAATGACTTTGCTCTCATTTACTTTACATCAATTTTATGCAGTATGTTATACTTTTGGTTTGTCTATCTGCAATTAATTTATCAATCATTCCTTGAGATTATGTCAGTACCATCCTGACTATTCTTTTGGTTTTTTATATTTTTTTTATTGCTGCACAGGACTTCTGCAGTGCAATTGATGACATCGATACAGGTACTCTCCTTTCTAATCTATGATTGAGAGTTACAATTTGACTTCTTCTCTTTTATACAAATTTGATCTTTTATAGATTTTCATGTCTCCAATTCTATACCTTGCTAATGATAAGAATTTTTTCGGATATAGTATGGTTCATGCTTGATCTTGACATATCTTTCCATTTTTATAAAACGATGCAAATGCCTTCTATTTGGACCACCTCATTATTGGTTCTCATAATCTCCACTGAACTTCAGTCTGGATAATCTGTCAGTCTTTGTTTGGGGAAAAACGCTGACTAGATGTCATTATAAATTTTGCGAGAACAGACAAGTGTAAGTGATAATTGCTTATATAGATGAGGGCTAGCAAGGATAATTCATGTTTAATGCCAATTGGGCGACATGATTACACGGGGATAACCTGAATTTTCTTCAACGGATGGGATGAGGTGACTTCTTCTCCCCTAGGCTCCTCCCTCGGCTTGGAAGATTATGGAGGGATACATAGGATCCCCTAGATTTCTCTTTTTAAATAGCATGCCTAAAAAATGGATGATTACCACATCATTCATTGTGGTCTCAATGCCTCAAAATGGTTTTTGTAAAAAAATTGTAGTTAACCAATGTTGTCTTGGATGCTCCGAGGCAATAGCCTCATGTTTTGGCAAGATGGGGCACATGTGTAAGTAAGGTGTGTGCTTCACAACGTCGCGTGCCCCAATCAAAGCGCACAAGAAGTGGCGCTGATGTTTAGAACAGGTTTTCACCTGGTGATCCATCCCGCTTAGTAAGATAAATGTCGCCCTTCTCTTTCATTCGATTATAGTTCCAAATTCCTTTTCTAGGGTTTGCTATGTGCTCCATCCCTCCAACACTGTGTTGAGTCTGTTGACTCCACTCCAACAACACGAAGAGCTCTGATGATCAAATATGTTAAGACTTTTTTCTTTAGATAGTGTTGTTTTATAGATGATCCTCCGTTTTTTGTCCCTCCTTCCCTTGTTGCTCTTTCCCCTTCTCTTATGCTTCTGCCGCTTCATCACCGTCACTGCCACAACCCTCCTTTCATCTTGTTAGATATAATAACCAACGTTGATATAGAATGTCCTAATAGTACTTGGAGTCTTATAGTCTCCTAGTGATATTACGAGTTATAATCTGATTAGGATTTGGTCTTTTATGGAGTCTTTTTTTATAAAGAGAGTTTTGCTTATGGTTTTGTGTAACTGTATTTTGTAATTCTTCTAAATATGAATAATGGTAAAAGATGTAGTGCTTTGTAGTTTAACATGATACGGGAGCCCTATGTTTTTTTATTCAAGCCTTCACCATCTGACGCACCCTCATTATCTTGTTGGTCCCAAAATGATGCCAATTGCGGAACTTTTTCTGTTGGCACTTATGGATCTAAAATACGAAGTCAACACATATACTAAAACAAAGAAGGATTAAAGTTAAATAAATAAACTTGCAATAAAGGAAATCAAATCTCAGAAAAGTTTAGACAAACGCAAACACGAGAGATTTATCCTGGTTCGGTCCTCGTGACCTACATCCAGTCCCCAAGCCACCCGCTTGAGATTTTCCTTTATCCTTGATTTTGTACACCCAAAATCACAACCATGCACACCACTTGACAAATCCCCTTTGCCAAATGTGTACACCTTCTCTCTACACCAAGAGAACAAACTTCACCTTGTACAACTGCTTCTACACCAAGAAGACACCCGTGTACAATGATTGCTTTGAGTATTACAACACTTTCCTATAAGCCTTGGTATTGTGTATGAACGTGGACAAGGTCTAGTATAGGAGAAAAAACTTCAGAAAACTTCACTAGAGAATCAGAATTTGGTGAAGAACTGAAGTCGGAACAGTTTTCAGGATTGACAGAATTTTGATTTAGAAAAACTGAAGATTAGGATTGGTATTTGGCCTTTAGAATAACAACCCTATATATAGCTGCACTCTAGGGTTAGTTAGGGTAGTTATAGGTGCAATTCAAATATTTGAAACGTTGGAAAACGTTGCACAAAAGATCAGATAACAGAAACTGTCCAACAGTCAGAAACTGCCTATAATCGACTTGTCTTTTGAGTTAGTCGACTATACTAGGCAATTTTTCAAAGGTTAGTCGACTATACTAGGCAATTTTCCAAAGGTTAGTCGACTACATTTAGGTATTAGTCGACTAGGTCAAGATAAGTTCGACTGACAGTTTTCTGGTTAACTGAATCAAGTCGACTGCAACTACTTTATAAGTCGACTGGATCAGCTATTAGTCGACTAGGGGAATAGGGTTAGTCGACTACAAGGTCTATTAGTCGACTAGGTTTGTCTGTCAAGTCGACTAATGGACAAACAGAGAGTTGGGTTTTTTTTGGACACATGACTAGTCGACTAGGGGGTTTGGGTTAGTCGACTACCAAGTGTATTAGTCGACTAATAGGGACTATAAGTCGACTAATGGTCAATGATATGTGTGTGTGTATCAAGGCTTTTGACATGCTATTTCACAATTACAAACCAAATCATATCAACTCTCTTTGGGACATCTTGATCATGAAGAACTCTTGATTCGTCTTGTGCTAGAGCTCCAAATGAAATGCTTCACAAAAGTCTTCATCAAAATAAGTTCCAACATTCTCCCCCTTTTTGATGATGACACTTTGTGTGCACAAGTGCTCCCCCTGCAGAAAATAAATTATATTTTCCTCCCCCTGCAGAAATTGGGTTATAACAGATAGAGAAATACTTTGTTCTCCCCCAGCAACAAATATATCATTTAAATATATATATATACATGTTTTTATCAATTTTATATGGTACCTGCAAGATAAACGTTAGATGGTACCAAACATAAAAGAACATATTAACCTTTAGGAGTCCAAATCCATTTAGAATTTGGTTTCCACCTGTTAGTATACACATAATTGCAAGAATTACATATATCATGAATGTATGATGCAATATAGGTATTTTTATCATGAATACTTAAATTCTTAGGAATCCATATAAACTTATTTTTCTTAGACTTTCTTTTTACAAAAGAACTATATGGATTACTACAATATGAAGATTTTTCAACAAATCTAATACCATAACTATTATGTGACAACTTCTGAAAAGATAATAAATCATTCAAATTTTCTTTTCCTTGATTGAACTTAGTCACATTTTTCAACATATCTTCATATTTCTTTTTGAAAACTGAAAATATCTTTATCTAAAATAGAAATCCTTTTATTCAAAGACTCAGTTTCCTTTTTAAGAAAAATGTTCTCTTTTATAAACTTCTCATTATCATTTTTCAAAGATATGACTTTTTCAAACTCATCTTGTTGAGAATTTATAGAAGATACTTGTAAAGCATAACATGAATTTTCCTTTAAAAGTTTTTCATTTTCTTTTGATAAAACTTTATTTTTCAATTTTTCATTTTTCAGATCATTAAATAATTCATGAAATGCATCTGAAAGTTCAGTAAACGATACCTCATCATCTTCTAGTGCCATGTAACAAAGATTGACACGTTCTGTGGTTTCTTCTTCGTCAGAGGACGAGGAATCACTGTTTTCCCATGAGGCTTCATAGTCTTTCACCTTTCTGAACTTTTTTGCTCTTGTATTTGCTTTTATTCTTAAGCAAAGGGCAATCCATCTTCATATGACCTGGTTTATTGCAATTAAAGCATTTAAATTACCTTGCTTTAGGAATCTCCTGAATTTCTTTGAAAGCATTGCCATCTCCTTTTCATCGTCATTTGAATCGTCCGTGTCGGAGGATGCATGGAAAGCAATTTCTCTCTTCTTTGAGTGGTGTTGTCGTTCATCTTTCTTTCTTCTAATTGCACTTCATATGCCATTAAATTACTAATTAGGTTTTCTAATGTCATAGTTGAGAGATCATTCGCCTCTTCAATTGCGGTTGTCTTCTTCTCCCATTCTGGTGTGAGTGCACGAAGAATCTTACGAACTCTTTCAACTTGGGTGTAGTCCTTTCCAAGGGATGCTAATGAATTGGTAATGTCGGTGAATCTTGTAACCATTTCGGATATGGTTTCATTCTCCTCCATTTTGAATAATTCAAACCTGTGGATAAGAACAGATATTTTAGACTCTTTAACTTTATTCGTGCCTTCGTGTGTTACCTGAAGAGTATGCCATATTTGATGTGCAGAAGTGGTTGTTGACACTTTGTTGAACTCTTCTTTGGTTAATGCACAGAACAAGGCATTCATCGCTTTGGCGTCAAGGTTCGCATTTTCTTTTGATCATCACTCCAAGCGCTGTAGTTGGTTGTTGGCTTGGTGTACGATGCTTCTACGATGTTTCAAAGTTCGTAGTTGAGCGATTGCAAGTAGATCTTCATTCTACACTTCCAATAGTTGTAGTTGGATCCGTCAAATAGCGGTGGACGTTGTGTAGAATGTCCTTCCTTGAATTGGGATGATGAAAACTCTGTTGCCATCCTTGTTGTTGACTAGGTATGCAGGGCTTGTATGCCGAATGTGAGACCTTGCTCTGATACCAATTGTAGGACCTCGCTCTGATACCAATTGTTAGTCCCGAGATGATGCCAATTGCGGAACTTTTTCTGTTGGCACTTATGGATCTAAAATACGAAGTCAACACATATACTAAAACAAAGAAGGATTAAAGTTAAATAAATAAACTTGCAATAAAGGAAATCAAATCTCAGAAAAGTTTAGACAAACGCAAATACGAGAGATTTATCTTGGTTCAGTCATCGTGACTTGCATCCAGTCCCCAAGCCACCCGCTTAAGATTTTCCTTTATCCTTGATTTTGTACACCCAAAATCACAACCATGCACACCATTTGACAAATCCCCTTTGCCAAATGTGTACACCTTCTCTCTACATCAAGAGAACAATCTTCACCTTGTACAACTGCTTCTACACCAAGAAGACACCCGTGTACAATGATTGCTTTGAGTATTACAACACTTTCCTATAAGCCTTGGTATTGTGTATGAACGTGGACAAGGTCTAGTATAGGAGAAAAAACTTCAGAAAACTTTACTAGAGAATCAGAATTTGGTGAAGAACTGAAGTGGGAACGGTTTTCAGGATTGACAGAATTTTGATTTAGAAAAACTGAAGATTAGGATTGGTATTTGGCCTTTAGAATAACAACCCTATATATAGCTGCACTCTAGGGTTAGTTAGGGTAGTTATAGGTGCAATTCAAATGTTTGAAACGTTGGAAAACGTTGCACAAAAGATCAGATAACAGAAACTGTCCAACAGTCAGAAACTGCCTATAGTCGACTTGTCTTTTGAGTTAGTCGACTATACTAGGCAATTTTCCAAAGATTAGTCGACTACATTTAGGTATTAGTCGACTAGGTCAAGATAAGTTCGACTGACAGTTTTCTGGTTAACTGAATCAAGTCGACTGCAACTACTTTCTAAGTCGACTGGATCAGCTATTAGTCGACTAGGGGAATAGGGTTAGTCGACTACAAGGTTTTTAGTCGACTAGGTTTGTCTGTCAAGTCGACTAATGGACAAACAGAGAGTTGGGTTTCTTTTGGACACATGACTAGTCGACTAGGGGGTTTGGGTTAGTCGACTACCAAGTGTATTAGTCGACTAATAGGGACTATAAGTCGACTAATGGTCAATGATATGTGTGTGTGTATCAAGGCTTTTGACATGCTATTTCACAATTACAAACCACATCATATCAACTCTCTTTGGGACATCTTGATCATGAAGAACTCTTGGTTCGTCTTGTGCTAGAGCTCCAAATGAAATGCTTCACAAAAGTCTTCATCAAAACAAGTTCCAACATGTCTTTCTTCTTTCATTCAATAGTCTTTCTTCGTTCTTTCTCTTTTCTCTTTCCTTTTTTTCTTTCTATATACCTCAAACCTCTGTTACCAAAACAAAAAGAAATCGGTTAAGTTCACCCAATGTAGTTCATCAGTACTGTTCATCCTTTTTTTTCTTTCTTTTTTTGAATAAGAATCACAAACAATAAAAGTGGGAGATTAGATGAAAAATCTAATGAGTTGATGGTTAAAATCATTCTGGTTGTATACTAGTGTATTGAAATGTGTTTTTGGTGATTTAAGAGTCAATCTTCTATGTTCTTGGCATCCCAGACGCATTGATGGGTTCTGTTTAGTCTTACTACCTGGATTTAGGAGTTTTGTACTGACTGTGAGGATATCTAAGACATCTTCGTCTGCTAAGTTTGACAATTTATGAGAATTCTTTTAAACCTCTTCTTCAATTGAGTTTGAGGATCTTGAAAACCTTGTTTTCTATTGAATTTAAGGATCAAACCTCTTCTTACACTAAGTTTGGGGATCTATAAGGTCCTAACCCTATCCAAGGAGGTAACTATTTAATGTTTCAGACTGTCTTTGCATGTGTATGGTTAAGTTTTCGATTCAGTCGCAATTTAGTTTCTGGTTCAACTTTGGTCTCTTTTGCAACTTCAACATTGACATTGACATCAACAATTCAATAGTTTGGCATCAATGTTAGCAATTTCAAATTTATTTTTAGCACTTTATTAGCCTACCCCCAAATACTTGGGACAAATGGCTTAGTTGTTGTTGTTGTTGTTGTAGCACATTATTAGTTTCAATATTTACTTTTTCAGTGCTTTGTGAGACAAACTCTCGATGTCGTGATGAATTTAAGGAGGGATGTTACATATAATAAGCGACTTTAATTATAGAGTCATAATATTTGGATTCTTATAGTCTCCTAATAATTTGTATTGTTTGGAGCCTATATAAGGAACGCTTTGCTCATGAATTTCGTAATTCTTTTAAATATCAATAAAGATGTAATCCTTCTTCGTATAAAATTATCAAACAAAATTTTAAAAAAAATATAAATATTGCTATAATATTCATTATACTATTATTATTTAGTTCGATTGGGTTGGGCTTCTCTTGTTTAAGCTCACTTTGGGTTTGGGTTGTGATGGGGACATTAACAATCTAGTTCTTTTATTTAGTTTAGTCTGTGCACGTGCGATGCACGAGTTGTCTTCTATTAGTTTTTTTATTTTTTTATTTTCTTTATTTTTGAGGCACAAGTAGTGCGTGTGGCCTCTTTTCTATATATACTCTTGTAGAATTTTGTTTGAGGTGAATGTATGATTGACTTGTTGAGAGATTGAAACCCTAATTGGTTCTTTTGAATCTTTGTGCGTGAGGCATGGATTGGGAGAGCGATTCTCTTGGGGGTGAGGCTTGGATCTTTATTTTCCCCCTAATTTTTTATAAACCCAAGATTTATTTTCCCCCCAATTCTACTACAAACCGTAGTTTTTTTTCCCTTAACGTCTTGCGTCAAATTTGGTATCAGATGGGGACATTAATGATCTAGTTCTTTTATTTAGTTTACTGTGTGCACGCGCGGTGCATGAGTAGTCTCTATTATTTCTTTTGTTAGTCTTTTATTTCTTTGTTAGTTTTTTATTTTCTTTATTTGAGATACAAGTAGTGCACATGGCCTTTTCTCTATACATAGTTTCCATGTACAATTACTATGAATTAATCTTATTTCTACTCTTAATTAGAAAGTTTGACCAAAAGTCAAACTTTCATCCCCGATTGGCCTGAATAAGGACATATAAGTGTCAAAAAGGGCCCAACGGGGAGAAAACATGGTTCTCAAGAGCCAGAAATGGTAATACATAGTTTTTATATACAAATACAACTAATTAATTTTATTTCTAGTCTTAATTGAGAAGTTTGATCAAGAGTCAAAATTTTAGCCCGATTGGCCTTAATTAGGCCTTATAAAGTGCCGAATAGGGCCTAAATGTAGTTTTCAAGGGTCATAAGTGGTATTACATTGTTTCTATGTACAAAAACAATCAGTTAACTTTGTTTCTTGTTGTACTTGGGAAGTTTAACCAAAAGTCAAAATTTTATACTCGATTGGCCTAAACTGGTCATATAAGACCCGAATAGGGCCCAATGGGGGAGAAAACATGGTTCTAAAGAGCGGAGAGTTGTATAACATAATTTCAAAGTACAAATACTATCAATTAACCTTTTTCTAGTCTTAATCGAGAAGTTTGACCGAAATTCAAACATCAGCCTGATTGACCTGAACTAGGCCATATAAAAGCAAAATAAGAAATAAACATGAGAAAAATACAGTATTCAAGAGACAAAAGTAGTATTACAAAGTTTCTATGTACAATTACTGCTAATTAACATTATTTTAAGTCTTAATTAGAAAGTTAGGCCAAAAGCCAAACTTTCAACCTATTGGCCTGAGCTAGGCTTATAAGTGCCGAGTAGGGCCCAAATAGGGATAAAATGTAGTTTTCAAGAGCCGGAAGAAGTATTACATAGTTACTATGCATGCATACTACCAATTAACCTTATTATTAGTCTTAATCATGAAGTTTGACTAAAAATTCAAACTTTCATCCCCGATTGGCCTGACCTAGGCCATATAGGAGCTGAATAGGGGCAAAACGGGAAAAATCGTGATTTTCAAGAGTCAGGAGTTGTATTACATTATTTTTATGTATAAATACTATCAACTAAACTTATTTCTAGTCTTAATTAGAAAGGTTGACCAAAAGTTAAAACTTTCAGTAATGATTGGCCTGAACTAGGCCATATAAGAGAGCTGAATAAAGCGAAAATAGGGAGAAAATATGATATTCAAGAGCCAGGAGTGGTCTTACATAGTTTTTATGTATAAGTACTATCAACTAAACTTATTTTTAGATTTAATTGAAAGGTTTGACCAAAAGTAAAACTTTCAACCCCAATTTGGCTGGAACTGGGCATTTTGATCTAGTTCTTTTATTTAGTTTAGTTTGTGCACGTGCGATGCACGAGTTGTCTTCTATTAGTTTTTTTATTTTTTTTATTTTCTTTATTTTTGAGGCACAAGTAGTGCGTGTGGCCTCTTTTCTATATATACTCTTGTAGAATTTTGTTTGAGGTGAATGTATGATTGACTTGTTGAGAGATTGAAACCCTAATTGGTTCTTTTGAATCTTTGTGCGTGAGGCATGGATTGGGAGAGCGATTCTCTTGGGGGTGAGGCTTGGATCTTTATTTTCCCCCTAATTTTTTTATAAACCCAAGATTTATTTTCCCCCCAATTCTACTACAAACCGTAGTTTTTTCCCTTAACGTCTTGCGTCAAATTTGGTATCAGATGGGGACATTAATGATCTAGTTCTTTTATTTAGTTTACTGTGTGCACGCGCGGTGCATGAGTAGTCTCTATTATTTCTTTTGTTAGTCTTTTATTTCTTTGTTAGTTTTTTATTTTCTTTATTTGAGATACAAGTAGTGCACATGGCTTTTTTCTATATATTCTTATGTAGAATTTTGTTTGAGGGGAATGTATGATTGAATTATTGAGAGATTGAAACCTTATTTGGGTTCTTTTGAGTATTTGAGCATGTGACATGGAGTGGGAGAGCAATTCTCTTGAGTGTGAGGCCTAAATCTTTATCTTTTCCCTTATTTTCATAAATTTTAGATTTGTTCTTTCTCCATTCCCATTACAAACCCTACTTTAGTTTTGTCCTTTCCGTCTTGCATCGGGTTGGACTTGGGTTAGGTTTAGTGCATGGTTCACAGTCGCGGTCTCGGCCGTCAACTCGGCGGTCAATGAGACGGATCGGTCTCGGCGACTCGGATCGCTCTCGGGCGATACGCGCAAAACGCTACATAGAAAGCTCAAAAAATTCTGAAAAAATCACGAAAAATCTTTAAAAAATGTGGACATCCACATACATGTATCATATGTCTAAAAATATCACTTAGTACACTAAACATAAAGCGAAAGCATAAATACACACGTCGTTGGTAGAAGCATATCAAAATACATGCACAATATAGTAAATTGCACAAATTACATTCATAAATACATGCTAATGTAATTATTTTCATATTGAATTGCGACGATCGGGCAGTGGCGGTGATCTCCAGATCTGAGCGAGAGAGCGGTAAGTTTTTTTTTTCTTTTTTTCTTTATACTCGTTCGTCACGGGTGAATATATGTTTTGGTCGAGAATCAGAGTCGACTCGGTCGACTCGGCCGAGTCACGACTGATTCGGCCGTGAATCCAACGAGTCGACCGAGTCAACTCAGATTCTCGGCCGAGTCAGTCTCTTCTGAGTTGAGTCGACGACTCGTGACTCGGACTCGTCTCGGAGCGGGCCGAGACGGATACGACTCGGTCGACTCATCTCCGACTCGGCCGAGTCTTTGAACCATGGTTTAGTGTCAACCCATGCCCAACCCAGGTTCAACTTGGGATGAAAGTTTTAAGTCCAAACCAGTCCCAAGTTTTCAAAATCCTAATCCAAGCTCAACCCATCTTTTGGCCAGTGGGCCAAACCCAATTCTATTTGCACCCTTACACCTTCACTGCATATAGGGGAAATGGGAACTTTTAAAGTAGGGTTTGATCAAGCCTGGCCGTTACAAATAGCGCCAAATTCATAATAGGTTGCAAAGGATTTTAAATACAGAAGCCTTGCTTGAGGGAAAAGAACTCTCATTTTGAAAGTACTCTCATTTTGAAAGTACCTATTTGACTATCATTTTAATTTTTTAATATTAATAGCTTCAGAGCTTATTTACCATAAATGATGGAAGCTACCAGCTTACCATAGTGGCATACTCACCAGACATCATTTGATATAAAAGACTTCAAGCTATAGTATTCATTGCATGCAGTAGTAATTGTCCTGAAATCCATTTTTATAACCTTGTTGGATGATATTTCTGCAATAAATATTAAATCTTGTTACTAAGTTTCGTAATTCAGGTACAACACATGTCCTGAAATCTAGATGTACATTAAGTTGTGATAATTGAGATTGCCAACAAGGGTTTTATCTTCCATTACTTCTATATCACAGTTGCATAATTTCTTTTTTCGTTTTCTTTTTTCTGCTTCCTCCTTTTCCGCAATTTGATTTTCTCCCTTTTCCTGCTTAAGTGTTCCAGGAGTGTTCAAGCTCCTCTATTCTTACTTTTTTTTATTTCTTACCTAGTTGCTTGGCAAGAATGCCTCAGAGGCTGCTGAAGCCTAAATGTGAAACCAGATGACTAAATGACAGCTTTTCAAAATGTTCTGTCTTATTTAATCTAGATTTATGCTTTTTTTAACTGCTATCTCTTTATGTTTTTCTGATGTGTGGAGAAGCTCATCTTCCATGACATTTAATATGGAACTTGCAAGTTTTTTTTAGTATTTTTCTCATTCTTGATGGAGAATTCACGTTTATTTGTAGTTACCTTGCTGCCATTGACGGCATTGTTTAGTCTGGCAGATAATTAATTCCTCTCTTACCTTAATTGACATTTATATGGGTGTAGGCTTCCCTGTTTTTGTGTGTGAGCATTTCGTTTCTGTGGAATATCATTTACCTTGATTCATTTTCACTCTCATTCAAATAAATATATATTCCATTTTTAAAATTAAATTAGATTGGGCTTTCCATCCAATATTCCAAGATGGAAATGTTACTGAAAATTTTGCAATTATGGCTATAATGGATCAAGCCATAGCTGGCATACCTATTTAAGCTAGCGGGTTTCAATTCAAGATAATAACTACCTGTCAGAAATAGTGATGAGTGAGGCTGCTCTGGCAAAGATGGGTGAGTCCTTTTAGGCTGGAAAAGTAACAAGTATGGTTTATATAATAGATGGGTGATTTTTGCCCTTAATTGTTTGTAAAGCATGGATGGTGTACTTGCGAGACATACATGGAATGTTGTAGCACATATGCCAATCATGTATTGTCTGTAACTTTCTGATTCCAATTGTGCAAAATGCGTGGATCATATGTGGTTTTTGACCTTGGTTTTTCTTTCTGTTGTCCACGTAGACTTTCTAAATGTAGATGATGAAGTTGACTATGAGGAAGAAACAAATGATGATGTACCAAATACCGAGGAGGCCCAGACTTTGGAGAACAGCGGATGGTCTTCTCGCACAAGGTGTTTTTTACTACAATCACACATGCACGCAAGCATGCACACACACATACTGTGCTTTGAATTCTTTAGCAGTGTGCTGTTGTTAACATCACTGTGCTCGAAGAATCTGATATCCTTGTGAATCTTTGTAGGGGTGTCGCAAGGTACCTGAAAAATATGTTTGATCAAGAATCTGGGCGTGGAAGGAAATCACTTGCTATTGATCATCTTTTAGCCGGTAAAAGTCGCAAAGAAGCATCTAGAATGTTCTTCGAGACTCTGGTATGTTAATCTTCTCCTCGGGCCTTACAGAACTTCATTAGTTCACTGGATTTAATATTTAGCTAATTTTTTTTTCCTATGTAGAAAATAAGAATTATATAGTCCTAATACCTTTCCTTTTTGCTGATTGGGTTCCTTAGTTGAGGGAAATCTATTACAGTCAAATTGGGGAACATATTGGATAAGGCATTTGGATTATGATTATGGTTTTTCACCTGCGAGCAGATGCCTGAGTTTTATTGGTGGTATTAGGTGTAGGATTTGCTGTGTAGTTTCATATGAATGGTTTTCGTGAGAATGTATTTTATCACAATTCAAACTGAGGTAGAAACTCTCTGGGTTGATTTTTGGCATCAGACACTTCACCCTTGTTTTCAACTCAACTTTTCAAGATATTTGTTCATTTTTTTTTGTAAATGCATTTGTTCTTATAGAGTATTTTTTGTTTTTTGTTTTTTTGAACTCCTAGAAACAGGAGTTTATTGGGTTTTTAAAAAAGTTGCATATAGTTGTCCTCTGCCATCTCGAATACTTTAAAAGCACAATAAGAAAATTGTGTATCCCAATGGCTTTGCAAACACAATACAGGAAAATGTGATTCTGGGTAAAAGAAATTGAAGCCGACTGTATTGTGTAACTCCTGAGTTCTCAGGTTCTTGATCCTTGAAACTTTGATATGACATTTGCAAGTTTCTTTTACATTTTTTTTCACCAGGTGTTGAAAACAAGAGATTATATTCATGTTGAGCAAGAGAACCCTTTCGACTGCGTCAACATTAAGCCTAGAATAAAGCTTTTGAAGTCGGAGTTCTGATCTCAGCCAAGGGACAACGATACAGTACAAATAACCCTGTAATTTATCTTTACGAGAAAGAGTCTCTCCACCCAATTTGCTGCTTTTGTAACTTTAATTTGTCACGAAATTATTCATGTAGTTGCTTGCTGATCTTTTGCCATGGGTAGGAGGTGAACAGTGCTTGTATTTGTATACCAATTACATCCAATGTAAATATGCTGTAAATTAATTTCATTTGACACTGGTTCTTACATTGTAGGTAAAAGAAATGGTTTTTATGTTCCACAATCATTTCTTTTTCTACTTCGTAACCCAATTGTTATTGTCTTTAGCAAACTGAACTATCTTATGTGAAATTTTGAGTTGCAAAGATCGTTTCATTCGGCGTGCTTGTCCTTTTGCCTTGTGACTGGTTCAAGGGCCTCTGCTTCATCTCTGGAATAATATTACTTCAGTGTCTCAGTTTGATGCATAGACAGGCTGAAAGAAGCTTTTCTACGTATGAATTTTTGAATTCAGATTTGCCTTAAATTTAGCTATTGACTTTCAAATTCAGATCATATGGACGTCTATAGATCCAGGTCAACTTATGCTGCTTGACCAATCCTTTGAGATGAACTTTTAAAACACGTTTCACATATTTATTACCTTTCTTTGGTGTTCTTGTCCTTGTGCATTCTTCTGGGGATTGTGAGCTTCAGAACATTAGAAGCAATGAAAATGGCAAAAAGACTTAAAAAGAAGGGGAAAAAAAGAAGGAAGGAAAGAGAACACAATTAGTATATCATAATTTAAGGGAAGCAGAGAGATCGTTGTCTCATCATATATAAATCTACAATATATAAACAACTATAATGGAAAACTATAGAAAGAAGTAAATAGGCAAATAAATCTTTGCATCTTATTGTACATGTGATCGTGGGGAACGGATCGATGGGGTGATCTTTCTACTTCTAAAAATGAGGTAGAAATATTCTTCATTTTCATTTTTTTCAAAAATTTATTAATAGAAATTTGACCAAACTCCCAACTTCCTAACAGACGGCACCAGTGGCGGGGCCGTGAGGGCGGCCATGCCCGGAAAATACTCTCGGTTTTGATTTGTGCCTCCCAGCGTCGCTTGAAAAATGCCTACTTCTTTTAAGAGGAGAACGGATATTGCTACCCCAAAAGTGACGAAGGCAGCCCAAAAAGTGACCGAAGGCACCCCTCAAAATTTCAAAAAATTCAAAAAAACCCTTCTTACCCCCCCACCCCCCCAAAACCCTCTCCTCTGGCGAACCCCCCTCCCTCCCCTCTCAACCCCCTGCCCCCACCGGTGAACCCCCACCCCCTTCCTCCGGCCCCTAAACCCCCTCTCCCACTCCGGCAAACGCCTCACCCCTTTCTTCGATAAACCCCCTCCCCTCTCAACCCCTCCCCCACTCTGGCGAACCCCCACTCCCTTCCTCCGGGGAACCCCCCTCCGGCAAACCCCCTGACTCCGACGAAACCCCCACTCCCTTTCGCCAGTGAAACCCCCTCCCCTCTTAACCCCCTCCCCCCCTCCGACGAACCCCCCACTGCCTCCTACTCTCTTCCTCCAGCGAACCCCCTCTCCCTCCTCGCGCTCCCCCTCATATGTTCGGCCGAAAGTGGCCGAACAGAGCAGAACTGTTCGTCCACGTCCGGCCGAACATATGAAGGGGGGGGGGGTGGCGTGGCGAGGGCCGAGGGGGCCTGGGTGGCCAGGCGGGGGTTAGGGGGTGCTTGCAGGGAGGCAGAGAAGGGGGTCCCCAGAGGAAGGGGGAGCACTGTCGTTCACCGGAGAAAGAAAGAGGAAGAAGAAGGAAGGGTATTTTGAACTTTTTAATAAGAGTAACCGTGCCAAAAATATAACGTCACACTTATAATTTTTTGTGGAGTGCCTTCATCACTTTTTAGGTGGAAATATCCGTTCTTTTCTGAGAGAGATCGACAACCAATAATACACATATCTATTGTTTGTGCCACCGTTTGTGAAATCTCGGCTCCTCCACCGATTGGCACATGCACATGCTCTGTAGCAAATCCAGATCTCTTTCTTCTTCCTAAAACTAAGAAAGTCCAAATCAAATCCTAATAAAGAAACTATTAAAACTAATTAATCTTTTTTACACTAAAAAAAATACATTCTTCGAGAAACCAACCCCCAAACAAACTCCTCCCTCCCTCCGTCACAATGAAAACTCTCTTCCCTCTCAAATACCCCTGCAGTTACTCTTCTCTCCTCTCGATCATTCCAAGAACCAGGCCCTTCTCCTCTTCTTCTTCAATGGATCCCCCATCCCCAATCGCCATCACCTCCACGTTCTCCTCCCCCTTCCAAAAGACTAACCCTAACCCTAGCTCCGCCCCTCACATCGACGCCTCCTCCTCGATCCGAAAGCCCCTCAGCCTGTGGCCCGGAATGTACCACTCCCCCGTCACCAACGCCCTCTGGGAGGCTCGATCCAGCATCTTCGAGAGGCTTCTCGATGGTTCGAAAGGCGATGGGCCGCCGCAGTCGGAGCTGCTGACGAGGACGCCGGCGCAGAGCAGGATCAGCGTCCGGTACAATTTCTCGACGGATTTCATCCTGAGAGAGCAGTACAGGGATCCTTGGAACGAGGTCAGGATCGGGAAGCTACTCGAGGATCTTGATGCCCTGGCTGGTACCATTTCTGTCAAGGTACCAAAGTTTTGAACTTTTTTTTAAGAGCACAAGTTCAATTCTTTCTTGTGGTTGCCAATTAGTTTTGGGGCTACTGATAGCTGACTTAGTATTTGATTCTAAGCTGTTGCTAGGTTGGGATAATGTGGAACTGGTTGCTAAAATTGAAGCTTTTGTGTTTTTGGGGTAAAATTGGAGAATTTTGGGTGGTTACTTTGCTCCACATTAAGCAATCTCATCATGTTTCTGTAACTTATATGATTTTATTTAGATAATAATGCTAGTATACCGCTCATGTCGTGGAAAACTGGCTGTCCGGTCAGGAGGAGGAGAGGGGGAAAGGAAGAAGGAGGAGGAAGAAGTAGGGGGAGTTGAGAGAGGAAGAAGAAGGAGAAGACGGACGGATAGACAGAGTTTCTATATGAGTCACGGGAGAAAACTCCCTTTGGTCGGTTTTTAAATAAATCAGGCAGTATTGCAACCCATACAGATTTCTATGTGTTAATTAGGAAGATCTGATTTTTTTTTTGATATATGGGTTCTAACTAATGCTGGAAATCCTAGGGAAAATATTGAGCAATTTCTGTAGGACTCTTCCTTAACTTAGATATCCTTGATGTCTCTATAGTCTATAAGAGTTACTCACATTTTTCTGTCCATCATCCTTACACCACACGATAGGATCAGAGTCCAGACAAACACTTGTTAGAAAACTACTTTACTTGAAAGCATAAGCTATACCACGTCAAAATCTGGTATAATTGGCTCCAGTTTAGTTGTTAAGTTTATTTAAAAAAAAAACTCCTTTGAAAGTATAGTTGGAAATTACATTGAATAGCACTTCTGAACCATGTGTTTTTTGTTTTAAAAAAGTATATGAACTTGTTTTTAAGTTTGTAAAGAGTACAAGAAAACTGAATTGCTTAAATGAATATTCTGAATTGAAAACCCACTTCATTCATCTTGATCTATTGTTAAGTGCCCAAAAACAAAAACTGGCCTGATTATGAGTTTTGTTCCTATCCATCAGGTAGGCACAAAAACTTTATGTTCTTAATCACAAGTTGTCTCGATTATAGTGTAGGATGTTTTATATCTAACAAATCTGGTGTGCATGGGTTAAAGTGTCTCGATCATAATCAAATTGTTTGGGTCATGTTTATATATGCTGCAAACAATAAGGAACTCACCATTAATAAATGTCCATTTGTGCCCATTTGATGAACAGGGGAAAAAAAATCTAATATTAACTTCAATTTTGGATTTTATGTTTTGTATGTCATCTAGATCAAGTTGAATGGCACTGGTTTTTAATTTTGATAATCAGTCAATTGAAATTGAATAGGAAGGAGTTGACTCCATATCTTTCTAAAATGGGCCAAGTGAATGTTTGTATTCCTCAAGTGACTCTTAGACAAGTCGGTCAAAATCAGGAACGAATGAACCACACTATTTATTGTAAATTCTTTCCCAGAAACATCTGTAGAAGAGATACACCATTTGATTATATGTAATTATGTTAATCAAGTGGCATCATTTGTTTTGGTATTCAAAAGTTGTTCATTAGAGACTAGTTAATTCACTATACTCATTTATTTAGACCTTCACTAGCTAATTTACTAGTGAGGGTCTTCTAACTCTCCACTCTCTTTTTATCTTTGATGTTTGGGTGAGTTGGGTTCAACTCTAAACCTGTCTAGTTTAAAACGATTACCATTTTTAGAACTTGGGGCCAAACTTAATTTTAGTATTCCACCCTACCGTTGCACATTATTTAATTAGTTGGGCGTGGGCAATGGCAAGCCTCAATTGAGTTGTTCCCTGGCATTATCTTGTTTGCACAAGATTAAATGTAACCGTGTACAGAACTTCTCAAGTTCTCTTAGTTTGAATTTTGGCCATTTCAAAAAATCCAACAAATCCAACAATGGTCTTTGACAAATTATGTTAAAAAAGAAAAGGAAAGGAAATGTAAAAGTTGAAAGTATAAAAGCAGATGCAAAGATGAATAATTAATAGGAGTTACAGAAAGAAAAAGGTTAAAACAAAGTACCTTGAAGAGTGTTACTAGTGGTGTTTGGTTATTGTCAGTGGTTGAGGGCTGGATGAAGAGAGAAATGGTAGAGAAGAGAGGATAATGTTGTGAATAGATAAGGTTTGGATTTGTTTATACTCTAGTTGTTTTACTTTTTCAATTATGCTCTTTATGGTTAGTGTAGTGGTTCCTAGGACACATTCCTGCTCTTTTTCCAAAGGACAGGTTGAATAGCAGGGGAGAATAAATAAAAAGGAGTTGAGCATGTTTTGCCTCACATTAGTGCCAAAAGCACCAAGGTGCTTGCCTTGACAATATGTGCTGTGTGGCATAAATGATATGTGTATAGCATTTGTACCCCTTCACTTGGGCACTTGAGCCGCTTAGGCAAGATGTTGTGGAAACATTATTGAACGAGTTGGTAAATTGAGAATAACCATGGCAAGTTGGTAATACACACACCTCCCAACAGCAAAGCCTTTTTCCAAGTTTTTGTTGTTGGTGACATAAATCCTTTTTTTTTTTTTGTAGTCAGCTTAAATTAAGCACTACGCCTCTATCCAGGTTTGCTGAGGCCTCTTTTTAGTTTTCATTATTCCATTAACTATGATCCCATCATTTTTTCTATTCAACACACTAAGTAGCCACATTGCATTGCCTAAACCATCTCAATCATTTCTCTCATATTTTATCCTCAATAAGAGAGTAACATCTAATTTTTTACTAATTTCTTGCTGTTATCTCTTAGCGTATTGTCATCTATCTCAACATTCTCATTTTCGCTACTCACTTTTGGACATGTTTACATTCTGACTCGTAGAGTAAGTGCTGGTCTTAAACGCGCCAGATAGAATTTTTCTTTCAATGTCATGGGTATTCTACGATCATAAAGAACCCGAGAAGTATTTATCCACTTTGGCCATCCTGCGTTGGCTCTAGGAAACAAATCTTCCTTGACCTGACGATCTTGATGGGTTATTGATCCTAGCGATGATGAAACTTATTGAGGTGCATATGAGGTGAAGCCTTGAACTTTTGGTTTTGATTTTATTCTCTTTGTCCCACCAGCAGGGCTGCTGCTTGTACAAAATTATTGACCAAGTACGTCTAATAGGAAGTGTAAAGACATTGGATGTAGATGAAATAGCATCAAAATTGCCAAATGAGTGGTCCAGGCTGGGAGTTAAGAATATCAAGGGGGAAAAGGATAAGCCCAATCATCAAGCCTCCTACCAGCCATTGAGAGTATTGAGGGTGTAGGAAAATGATTTGGTAACTATATTTTGGAACTTGAGATAATACTTATGTGGGACGGAGGTGGATTTAGGGGGTGTGGTGGGATTTTGATGAAATTTGGAGAAAAAACAGTGGATTTAGGAGTTGGATATGATCGCGGATCGCAACTCAGATTTTGGCTTCACCACCTATGATTCAATCCATAGGGATCCGAACCAATACCAAAGCAAATAGCTTATCAAAATTTTCATAATAATAATAATAATTAAATCTCAAAGTCCACTACATGACTATATATAGCCTACAATACGTGCACTATACGTGCAATTATTGATAACATCAAATCTCAATCAAATCTACCCAAATAAACTTAATTAAATTCTAAATCTTAACCAAATCTGGTAAAATCTGAAATCAACTAAAATCCTAAATCTGTCAAATCTAGATTGTTCGCTTTCTTCATCATTCTTCCCAGCTTGGAAGCATTCATCTCCGGTGAATGCAGTGGTAATAAGGAAGGCAAGCACAATCTGTTGAATCACATCACAAATCCTCAATCGGGCCAAGGTGTGGTCGGGGAATCATCACCGAAGCGACATGATTGAACTAAGGTGGTGAAGGTGGAACTGACTTCCGTGACATATCTGCTTTAAAAGATGACAACTTGAGCAATACACAGGTAGCAGTCAGGGGCCCATTCTCCCGTGTGAGAACCGAATCAATTGTATTTTGCACTATGAATAACATGATCTCTTGTGACTCTCCTATAGAAAGCTCTACAAAGATCGTACAAGTCAGACGATCTCAGGGACACTGGAACCCTCACAGCTGGCGAAGATGGCATTAGCTCCATGGCAAGCTCCGCTGGAAGGTAAGTCTCTATAAGAGGCTCTTTTATCTCCGGCTCTGACTCGGGCTCTTCAACAAATGCTGGCTCAGGCTCAGCTACAACTTTTAGTTCGATAAGGATTGGAGGTTCTGGATCTGTGTCAATTTTTGCAGCCTGACTTGTTACATATCTTTCTAAGGCCTCCCGAAACTCAGTGGAGATATCAACAAATGATCGGCTCTCAGGCTCGGGCTCGGGTCTGAGAGCTGATATGGCTCAGTTGCATAAATAAGATGTGAAGCATACAGACTACGAAGATGATCTCGTAAGATAAACCAACATTGATTGTCGATATGACTGTCTTTTCACCACCAATAAGCATGTCCAACTAACCTCCTTTGGGTATAGTGGTACTTTTGCTAAGACGTCAAGGAGAAATAACTGAAGAATTCTTCAAGATTATTTTTCTACTTCTCATACCTATCATGAGAATCCCAAAAATATGAGAGCCACATGCATATCCCGTTCTATTTCCTTTTCATCACCATTAGTATATATGTATTTATCACAGAAGTAAAAACTCATGTAGAAAATTCAGTGTATAAAAATTACAAGTTACAAGGATCTCAACAGCTCAAACTGGGCTCAAATTGGACTAAAAACGGGGGTTTGAAACGCTAATCTTCTGTTGCGAGAACAATACTGGTACCAAACACGGGCTTGTAGAAGTCGAACTCGTTATACAACTGCTGTGAACTCTTTACAGTAGCTCTGAGACTCAGTCAAGTCACGCATCCAATGCTTTTGACGGAACTCGAATCAGATTACAAACGGGCCTGAAATGGACTCCGAACTGCGGTTGTGCTCTGCAGTGAACAGTGTCGGCTCAGGCGAGCTGATGATGTCATCAATAACTCAGCTGACGTCAACGACAACTCGACTGACGTCAGCAATCGGCGCCGACGGCTCAGCTCGGAGTCCGCTCAGGTCGAGTCGATGACGCCAGCGCGTGAGACGATGACATTAGCAACGGTTCACGGCTTGACCGGCTTCGAGGGTCGGATCCAGGTTGGGTCAGGGTTGAGGGACCGCTGGACTTAAACTCGATGTGACCGGGTTATGGGTTATAAGAATTGGATTGGGCAATTTTAACCTAAATCTCTATTCTTCACTTCTCGCTCGCAACTAGGGCTCCCGAGGTCAGCGACGAGTTCCCTTGGTTGTTCTGGCATTGACAACGAGCAGTGATGACGGCAGAGGAAGCTGAAGGTAGTGACGGATGTCGTGGACGCGGTGGACGAGGTCATGGATGAGGTGGAGGAGACTACTCAACGAGGAGATCTCGTGATGGGGATCTCGTGACGATCAGTGAAGGCGTCAGAGGCCTTGACGAGCAGTGATGGCGTTGACGGGGACTCAGCGATGGAGCTGTGGTCTGTCGCAATCGAGGAGATGCTGGAGAGGAAGATGACAGTGGCGGTTGAACTGCACGATGAGACTTGGACGATGGCAGAGAAGCTTGGAGGACTTGATGGCGGAGAGGAAGAAGATCTGGAGGAGACTCGTGGGGGCGATGGGGAGGCGCAGAGATGAAGATGAATTTGGTAGGATGTGCAGCGGAAAGGAGGAGAGGACGGTGGCGTCGCTGAAGATGAAAGCTGTTGACGACAAGGTCGTCGGAGACCATCATTGGTGTCGACGGTGCCCAGGGAGGGCGGTGGCAGTGGCACAGTGGGCTGAAGGCGAGGATGGTGGAGGGCTTCTTCTGGATTTGAAGGCGAAGAAGATGAACATCAACAAGCTGTTACTGTTCACAAAACAGTAAAAACTCATTTTTTTGGATTTTTTTGGGAAGGAAAAAAATTTGGAAATTCGTTTCTGATACCAAATTCATGTAGGACAGAGGTGAATTTAGGGTTTATGGTGGGATTTTGGTGAAATTTGGGAAGAACAGTGGATTTGGGAGTTAGATATGATCGCGAATCGCAACACGGATTTTGACTTCACCGCCTATTATTCAATCCATGGGGATCCGAAGTAATACCAAAGCAAATAGCTTATCAAAATTTTCATAATAATAATAATTAGATTTCAAAGTCCACTAGATAGCTATATATAGCCTACAATACGTGCACTATACTTGGCAATATTGATAACATCAAATCTCAATCAAATCTATCCAAATAAACTCAATTAAATCCTAAATCTTGACTAAATCTACTAAAATCTGAAATCAACTAAAATCCTAAATCTGTCAAATCTGGACCGTTCTCTTTTCCCTTCAAATACGTTCCAAGTATCCTTTGCATTTGGAGACATCTGTCAAAGTGCATGTCAATTATGAAGTACTTGTCAGAAATCAAGATATTGATACTGAGATATTATTTATGCTCTTGCAACTATGAGTGGCTGGCTTGTTAGCTTACTAGGATATTTGGTTATATATTACATAAGCTGAAAATTTAAACTTCGTAGTTAGCATTCAGCGGAGCATCTCTTGGGTTTCTCCTGATCTTTCTTGAGGTCCATTTAAGAGTGCCTTTCACCAGGTTTTTAAGGAGGCAGGTGCTCTTACAGATGTCTACGATGGTTGCTCACAGTATTGTCTGGAATCTAGATATTATTTCTGTGGAGAGTCGGAGACCACAGTTTTACCTTGGAGAAATCTGTGGAGAGTCGGAGACCACAGTTTTACCTTGGAGAAATCAGTGTCCTATTTAGAGTTTGAGAGCCTTAGAAACATGTCTGTGGAAATTTCAGTATTTTGTGTATTTTATCTGTGTGTTGACTTCAGGACTACGTAACACAGCTATCCTCAAATTTTGAGTGATCATCTTACATTCTCTGTAACTAAGTTGAAGGCAAACCCTTGATTTTGAAGTTATTAGGGCTCCCTTAGGAATGTGGCTTGGTAGATATTATTGAAGCAATGGTACTGGCTATTAAAATGTAAACTGTGTTGATTTAGAGCTTGGGTTAGGATGACTGTCAAAACAAGGAAATGTTGCATTTTGACAAGGAAATGTTGCATATTATTCATCAACTACAATGCCATGATAGTTGGGTTTTGCAGATGTTTAAAATCATGTTTAAAACAGCTTGCCCCCTCATTGATGAGATAATTCTGTGTGCTGGTTTAATGAATTAGGATATAGACTGAGCTGAAAATGATCAGGGCAAAATCAATTCGTTTTGGCTATTGATCCTTATTATAGGGTTTGGAAACTGTGATAAATTAGGTTATTCGAATGGTTTGAATCCACAACTCTTTTAAAAAATGACGGGATATTTAGACATGAACGCTGACTGGCGCGCCCTGCATGTGCGTGCAACCACACACACCCACACACCCGAGTCACACAACTTGTACATAATCAACATTTGTTTATCTATAATAATAGCAATGTTATGGTATGGAAACCTCTTTCCTGGATTAGGCCTTTGTCATGGGCTCTTACATATTTAGAATCAGAACAGGGCATTGCTTTTGATGGTCAAGTTGATAGCTATTTTCAGAGCTTCACAAGTTCAACCGTCTTTCCATAGACAACCTCATTGATGGTGAAAGACTTGGGAGGGCATTGGGGTTAGAAGCTATAGAATTATATGCCTCTGCTTGAGAGTCATTTGCTCTCCCAGGTAGGCAACAAAGAGGATGGTATAAACTATAAAGTAATATGGAGTTCGAGTCTTTAAAACTTGTATTACTCTGGCCTTTACTACTTTTATCAAATTGAATGTATTAGATCTTTGTTAGGTTAGGAGTCATTTATAATTTATATGCTGCATAGATGAGTTCTATTTTTCATGATAGTCCTATGTTTGAGAATCAAGACTAGAACTTTTGTATTTAATAATCTTTTTCTGTTCCAGCATTGCTCTGATGATGATAGCACAACAAGGCCTCTTCTTTTGGTCACTGCTTGCGTGGATAAGATGGTTCTAAAGAAGCCAATTCATGTAGATACAGATCTAAGAATAACCGGGGCAGTCACATGGGTTGGCCGTTCATCAATTGATGTTCAGATTGAAGTTACTCAGCCAAATGAAGGTACCTGAAATAGTACAGAGCCAATTTGCTAGGGGATTGATTGTTCATTTAGCAATTGATTTTTTTTTAAAACCTAATATCTTGATGTTCTCAAAACTTAGAAAACTTCTCCGACTTATTGATCTTGTATGATGATACGTGTCAGCTAACTCAAAATCATCGGATACTGTGGCTTTGACCGCGAATTTCACATTTGTTGCACGTGACTCAAAGACTGGAAAGTCTGCTCCTGTGAACCGCCTTTCACCAGAAACTGAACAAGAGAAGTTGCTTTTTGAAGAAGGCGAAGCACGTGATAGAGTTCGAAAGAAGAAGAGAGAAGAACAAAAAAGAGATTTTGAGAAAGGTGGACATATATTCCATGGTGAAGTAGAGAGGCTAAAGGTTTTGTTGGCTGAGGGACGGGTGTTCTGTGATCTGCCTGCTCTAGCGGATAGAGATAGCATCCTCATAAGGGATACCTGTCTTGAGAATTCTCTTATTTGCCAGCCTCAGCAAAGGAACCTCCATGGGCGCATTTTTGGAGGATTTTTAATGCACCGAGCATTTGAACTGGCTTTCTCGACTGCATATGCCTTTGTTGGACAGATGCCTCGCTTTCTTGAAGTTGATCATGTTGATTTCTTAAAGCCTGTGAGTATTGAACTTCTACTTTCATTATTTAAGACTTTATGTTGAATTCTTTTTTTCCTTCATCTTTTATAGCCATCCAAAAGAAGTCATATATTTATTCTTTGTCATTTGTGGAATTTTCTTGTCATACTTTAATTATATCAATATCTGCGTGTAAGTTTAACAGATGGATAATATTTGTAAAATGTTATTGATTCTTTTGTTGTTAGTTTACATGGTGAGAGAGTTGTTACACTTGTTGGTTTTATGGCTATATCAAGTTCATAAGGTTTGTTTATGAAAATCAATCGCTTGGGCACCTGAATACTTTTGGTGTAATATTATTAAATGTTGTGTCATCTGCTTGGTAGGTTGATGTGGGAGACTTCCTTCGATTCAAATCATGTGTTTTGTACACACAACTTGAGAATCCCGAGCAGCCTCTTGTCAATATCGAAGTTGTAGCTCATGTAACAAGACCTGAACTTCGAATCAGTGAGGTATGCCTATTGTATGGCCTGAATTCCAAACTAAAAGCAGATTTGTGGTCTAGCCATTAACCTAATATTGCTGATTCCAAGCATTAAATCTAACCAGCTGAGTTTATGTGGTTGCACTCTGGGAACAGGTATCAAACACATTTTACTTCACATTCACTGTGAACCCTGATGCCTTGAAGAATGGGTGGAGGATTCGCAATGTCGTTCCTGCCACAGAAGAGGAGGCACGGCGTGTGCTTGAACGTATGGATGCAGAGAAGGCTTTATATTAGTTCATCAGTCTTCTTCATTCTCTCTTTGAGGCATGACAGTTTCTCAAATACTCCTGGTGCTCACTTTTCATTCATGTAGAGGTAACATTTAGATTAAAGTGGCATTACGCTGCTCATGGAAACTTGATTTGTACTATTATTGTTGGAAACAATATGAAGTTACACATATGAAACTCTAAGTATGTGGTTAATTAGAGTCGACATATTTAGGTGATTGATGTATAGATTAAATATCAGATTTACATATGTAGATGATACCCTGTTTTAAATATCGGCCTTGTCGTCTGAGATATCGTTCGATATCTCCTTTTATGCCTGCTGCCGATACGATGAGGAAATCGTTCGCCATATCGTTTGTAATAAAAAACGGCCAATATTTGAAATATCCCCCGATAAATTGCCCGATATTGGCCGATAAATCGCCCGATATATCGCCCGATATGAAATAATTTATTTATTGCACGACTGCGTGCAAATGTACATTATTTTTTAGTGTCTTTGCAAACATATTCCATCATTTTTATTAGGTAGATGATATTTATGACTCTAAACTAACTTTTAGTTATCAATATTTCATTATATATAGTGTCTGATATGAATGCCCGGTATGCGCGCGTATCCCCGATATCTCCCCGATATCCGTATCCGATATCAATAACCCCCATCCGATAAGATCCCGATATCCGATATTTAGAACCTTGGATGATACCAAGAAAGCACGACTAATTGAGAATGAGATTTTAGAGTCAACATGAACTTAAAGTGATGGCTGTAATATTGTATTGGCTTAGCCTGAATTCATACTACAAATCCATGCCATTTTCGTTATTACTGCACCCAAGACATGCCGCATCTTTTCAATGTATCAGTTTTTTGGAGTATCTGACACAGCGTGTCATCGAGTGGCAGAAGGTTACTCTGACCACATATTGCCTGTGCCTAATTAATTAATTCTTCTTGCATGAGCCTCCATCTTTTACAAACTCAACCGACATTCAAAGACTATATTGATCATGTATTTTTAGAAAATTACTAATTATCCAGTTCCTGTGTAGCCGCTGTTCATGAATATTTCCATGTTCTGCCCAATTTTAATTCAGATGAAGTTCTCCAAATAGGATGTAAACTTATTCTTGATAACTTTATGTATGTGTATGTGTGTGTGTACTATACATACATGTGTGTGTGTCAATGTCCTGTTGTTACAAATATCATTTTATGAATTTACATATTTTTCAGTTTTTTTCACCTTATCCTGACTAATGCTTTCGCTTCATTCTTTCTCTAGTTTTGTTGCTTCAATGTTGATTACTGTATCTGTAAGATGACCTTGATGGTTCCAACAATTCCAAGGGTTAATTTGGAGTAATTCTTCCTTATTACAGTTATTTGTTCGTTCCTTCCTCCTCTATCAATGTTATTTGAAACCTGCGGAGTCCATTAGCGGTTGATCCATGATTTTTCTCTTTATCTTCCTCCTCGAGTAAATTAGCACAAGTTTGGTGGTCCTGAGATGCTGATGATGTCCTTTCTTTCGACTCTAGTGTTCATCGGTATTTAGATATGAAATTGGATGAATGTGATGACTGTTCACCAATTGCACAGAAAAGAACTCTTGAATGGCTTCAGTAGTACCAGTGGAATCAAAGGAGAGCTATCCACCTCCTACTGATGATTTGTAGTCAGAGAATAAAAGCTAAATCAACAGGGAGTCACAATTTAGAGCATTTTCTTCTTTGAAACAAGAGGAAAAAAGCCGATAATGACAAAGATGCTCAAAATGAGAGAGTAAATAGGAGAAATAATTGAAGAAAAAGTCAAAACAACGAGCACAGAACAGATTGATAGCCAGAATTTCTTTCAATGTAAATTAAATAGACATCTCCTATTATGCTTGGGTTGAGGACTAAATAGCTCCACAAATAAAGAGTTCCTTTAAAGACAAAAGACATAGAATTTGAGTAATTGAGAACAATGTGAAGCATATTCTTACAATATCAAAGGGAGATTCAATGAGTAGTCGAGTTTATTTATTCATTACTCTAGAATTTAGATAATAATGTTAATCTGTAATTCAGATATTTACTGTGGCAATATAGAACACATCCATGATATAGCACAATACTATTGCAGTAAAAAAAAAATTCCTAATCTTCGTTCCCAAATTTGGAAAAAGAACAAGACTCCAGGAATGCAAATTATACAAAAAAAAACAAGCAAATTTCTTCAAGAACTTGGATTTTAACCGGGTATACACAATCTCATTCATCTCAGCCAACTTCCCCACCTTATTCCCTCTGCAACAAGACTTTGTATAAATTAATATACAAATATAGGCATAACGATTGTCAAAAATCTTTTACATCGATTTCTACAAGTACAAGAAAAGAATATAAATAACCTGCCATCTGATTTATATCCAACAAAAAAAAAAAAATTCAGTTCCTGGAGCATCAGGCATTATGATGACGAAGAAGAACTCGCATCATCAAAACTCTCTGGTCTCATTGCTCGAATCTTGGGGAATAATGGCGGTAGGGTTGGGTTTACAGGCACTGGGAATTGGCGTGTTGAGCTTGCAAAACTTCGCTCGGTAATCTTTCCTACCTCCTTGCAGACCTGATCAAGAATCGACAAAAAGTCTCTAACCACCATAAATATCCTAAAGGGGTGAGCTTCTTCCTTGGCTGAATCCCCATGGAAGTACTCGGTTATTTCCTTGACCAAAGATAATGCAACACTCTCTTGAGCTTGAACATTAATGATCTCATCCTCTGCTTTCTTTAAGAACCCACTCATGGCTTCATGGAACTGTTTGCTGCTGCTGCTGCTGCTGCTTCTGCTGGTACTACTTGAGTTCAATGCTACATTCGATCTCAAGACATCTCCAATCTTTCCTATGCCACCAGCTAGTTTAGATACATAGCCGCTGAGGACTTCGGAATCCATGGCAGCTGCCTTCTTCACATTAGCAAGCTCACCACTAAGGCCAGCCACGACCTTTAGGCCTAGCTTCTTGCACTCAAGGTCGCTTTGGAGGGTATTGGCCTGGGTTTTAGCAGCAGAGAGGCGGGAGCCCTCTGTCCGGATGATTTCTTGCACAACAAAATGGAGGAGGGTGGTCTTGCCATCAGTGCCCTTGACATCGACAAGCTTGAGGAGAGTATCGAGTTTGAAGGCATGAGCATCGCCGCGATTGGTTCCCACATTCATTCGGTTTCCGGCCTTGAGGACGGCCTCTAAAAGCTTAAGGAATAACCTGCTGTTCCTCAACTCCTCACAGGCTGCCTGAAAATTGAATCAGACTGGTTAACATCAAGTCAATGGAATCCAGCCATTACTATTATTATTATTATTATCAATTTTTGGAATTCAGCCATCACTATTACTATTATCAATTTTTGGTACTACATATGCTTATATAATTCAAAACATAGCACAGCTCATATAGGCGAAAAAACCACAAACATCAAGCCTTTTCTGATTATTTGGGTCAGCTTTCTCAATCACTCTTGGGCATTCCAATCACACATGTGTCATCCCTTGTCCCTTGGTGCACAAAAAAAAAAGTTGACACAGAAGGCCAAGACAAGGACTAGCTATGTGCCCATTCTTCAGTGAACAAACAAGTGCAATATAACCCGACATTTGTGAAAGTCTTTGTTTGCATGCATAAAATAGGCAAGGGGCAACCAAGGTTCTAAATATCGGATATCGGGATCGTATCGGATGGGAGTTTTTCATATCGGATTTCGGTTATAGGGGGAGATATCGGGGATACGCGCGCATATCATGCGTTCAAATCAGACACTATATATAATGAAATATTAATAACTAAAAGTTGGTTTAGAGCCATAGATATCATCTACCTAATAAAAATGATGTAATATGCTTGCAAAGACAGTAAAAAACAATGTACATTTGTATGCAGTCGTACAATAAATAAGTTATTTTATATCGGGCGATATATCGGCCAAATATCGGCCATTTTTTGCTGCAAACGATATGGCGAACGATTTTCTCATATCGTATCGGCAGCAGGCAAAAAAGGAGATATCGGACGATATCTCGGCCAACCCGGCCGATATTTAAAACAGGGGGGGCAACACAACAGTTAGGAAACTATAACCTCTATATTGTTTGTGAGATGTCTAACCACATGTATATAAAATTATGACTGTAGGTGTGCATACCTGCTCAAGTGGAACAGATCTAACATGACATCCATTAAAGTTTCTGACAAAGCAATCAACTCAAGCATTTTTCACAAGGAATTAGAATTTCCTATAACTGATGCCCTCAGAATCTCATGCCTGAAAACTTGCTAAGTTGCTATACTTCAAATGCATCACAAAAAAATTCTCAAATTGTGAACTATTGCTGAAACACTTTTATGAAGTTCTGGATGGTGACGATGATATGTTGAAACATTATAGAGCAGTTATTCTCCGAGTTGCTTTTATAGTAAATTGCAAGAACATCATATGGCAATTGACATCCCAAAGTAAATGATAATATAGTTAAGATTATTAATAAGAAAGCAATATAAGGCATCAGATGCTTCAAAGTATCCAGTTTTATATTATATTTTACTGTTGATATGATCGAGTAACAATAAATAGGAAGGACAACAGAATTGAACATGCCATATGGCTACATAACTTAGTTTATGTTTTCTTAATCAGTGTTGACGTATGTTTTATGTCAAAGACTTCAGAAGCTTTGATCAGTGTTGCCTATATTTTACTTGAGTTCAGATATGTAGGCTATAAAAGCATCAGCATTCCTTGTCATAAATTGTAGCATGCAACTTGTGATTTGGCTATTCATTTTGATCATAACCAAGAAAACCTCAAGCCGTAAGCTCGATTTCATCTGGTCAACTGTTCCATATGCATGATATCTAATCATCTAAGAAGCATCTAATAATCAGAGATAAATGTGAACAAACAGCGAACCACGAGGGAAATTTTACCTCAAGTGTGTCAAAAGAGTTCTTCAAGTAACTGACTTCTGAGTCAAAACTGGCTATGTAAAGCATTGCATCGACTCTCTTGAATGCAAATGGAATATCAATCACAGCCTTAAGAAATTTTTCTGCTGGACCAAGCTTGAGTGGGGAGTCATCTTTGTACTCTTTCAATTTAATTTCTTCCTCTTTGGTAGGAGCCATCTTCAGCAGGGTCTCCAAAAGTTCAGTACCCAAACTCTCTGTATTACCTGCTTTCAAGAATACATTAAGAAATATGTCAACATTAGAAAAAACAGAAGAGCCAAGAGGCATTGAAAAATCTGTTTGTTACTACTAAGTGAGACAAATTCAACTAAAGGATTAGAAAATAATATACACTATTGCTAGTAACTAATGAAGCCTCTTAGAGAGTAAAAAGCTTTATGGAAAATAATTACTGTCTGAATCAAATGGAATATAAAATGAAAGAAGGGAAAGTGGTGAAATTGTTTTTATTATTCTTCCCATTAAAATAATAATAATAGTTTCTTTGAAATGCTTATATTTTAATCCAGTCTCTGCCACATGCATGAGAATATACAAGTCAGTAAAGATACAAACTATGCATTTGAAGCAGATGAAGATGCAGCTTTAGCTTAATATAGTGATTGATTATCTTCAAAGCAAGAACAAAAAGTGGTCTCTTTTTCTCCTTTGGGGCTGTTGGATTCGAGGAATTGGGTGGAAGTGAGGAAGTGGGAAGTGTCTTTTCCTATTTCCGCTATTCATCCAAACACCGGAAAAGGAAAATGAAAAAAGTTATTTTCTTTTTCTCTTTTCTCTTTTACACAACCATTTCCTCACTTCCGGAGTGCTACAGTTAATTTTGTGGTCATGTAAATCTCATTTGTAATAAATTGTAGCACAAAATAGTTAATTTTTTCCTCATGTAAATCTCAATTGCATTCTAATTACAATCCAATTTTTATTTTTCTTAATTAATTTTTATTTTAATATTATTTTTCAGTCAACTTTGTGATCAACTGTTCCACTTCCACTTTCACATTACCATCCAAATACCGGAAAAGACATAACATTTTTCAAGCCACACTTCACAACAACATCCAAACACGGGAAAACTTACTAACCAATTCCCAAGTTTCAAAGGGAACTATTACCACTCCTCACTTCTTCACTTCCTCACTTCCACCCTTAACCAAACAGGCCCTTTATCCCCACTTACTACTTGTCATGACTTTAACCAGAAACAGTAGATTGTTTAAGTGAATGTAATGCCAATCACATGGAGAACAAAACCATATATAAAGCTCCAGATATCAGTGTTTCTACACACACACCATTTACCATTTGGCGGAAGCACATCAAACCAAAGCTCAGAGTGGGCTAACTCAGAAGGGGTTAAAGCTCAATAAGAGCTAAGCTCAAGAAGAGATAAAATAAACTCAAGAGTTGAAAGCAACCGTATTTATTGCTGACAAAGTACAGTAGTAATTTACAATGAAACAAAGAAAACTCAAAAGGAGCAAAAAGAGAAAAGGAGTACGAGAGAGAGGAAATGGGTGCCGGTACTTTTACTCTAAGGCTCAGCCTTCTTATTTATAGAAACTCTTTGGCTATCAGCCTTTTCGAGTGATTTCTGGCACTTTCTTTTAAGTGCGGCGACACATGTCACTCAATTTATTAGTGAGACACTTGTCACTTAATTGACGGCTCCCCGGAGCTCACTCAATAAGTGAATTCCACTTATAAAGTTAGTGAGAATCTTTCCCAGTAAGTTAGTAGTATGGCTGGCAGTTATTGGCGCACTAACATTATCGTCACAGCTGGCATTATCAGCTGGGTGCTTGCTGAGGTCACTGCTTGCACAATTGAAGGCAAGCTTCATTTCTTTCATTATAAAGCATTAATTGAGAATTCCGCAGAGAAATAATTTCCCCTAGAGACTGAGAGATAGTCTCGCCTGGAGATTTAGCTTTGCCAGAGAGTGACCTTACTAAATTTTGATAGACTTTCTATTAAGCCTTCTTTTGACATTAACATCGCTATTGGCTAGTCGTATTCGCTCCAGTTTTAGCCTCATTAGGCTTTTGATAGAATGATTTTTCATTCCTTCTTTCTTTTCTATTCCTTCATAATTTGACAGAGATATTCCTCAACATCTGTGACTATTTCAAGATTAGGATCTTGAGTTTCTTCAAGAATAGAATCTTCTTCAGAATCTTAATTAAGATCCTTTAACTGTTCTTTCATCGTTTTGCTGAAAATTTTTGAGCTATTGATGGACTGTATCGGATCTTAATTAAGATCCTTTAACAGTTCTTTCATCGTTTTGCTGGAAGTTTTTAAGCTATTGATGGATTGTATCCATCTCGAATGTCTGCTCCAGTTAGGTTTGCATGTATTGTAAACATTTTTTCTTCAATTTCTCTTCAGTCATGAATGATATTTCTTTCGTAGAGAATTTTTTAACTTAAGAAGAGCATTTTCTTCTTTAAGTTTTCTTTATAATAATTTTTTTTCAAATTAATATTTTGCTTAATTATTTCTTTTATCTCGGTCAATTTGACCGCATCATCAATTTTATTCCACCATTTAATTAAGAATCTTCTGTTAAGACTGAAATATTATTTTCAACAAATTCTCATTTTATCATCCATTTGAAAATATAGGGAATTTTATTTTCTACAAAAAAATAAACTATACTTTCTCCCAAAAAAAGAAGATTCTTCTTTAGAAAATTTAAGGTGAGACTCAATCCATACAGGGAAGCTTAAATGATTTAAGGAGTGATGCTCAATTCAGCACCAAATTTTAACCACCATTGAATGAACAAAGAAGGAAGGTCACTAGTAAATATTATTAGGCAAATTCTAATAAACCAAGAATGTTTGGTTTTAAAATTTTTATAATATAAAAAATATTAAAATCAAAAATATTTATGCACCAATTATCACTTTGGATAAAAAATAATATTCCAAAGATGAATGACCCCATGGTCACTTCAAAATAAATATCTTGAGAAATCGTATTACCCTACCACGGAGGAAAAATCCAGAAATATTTTGAAATCTATACTAATAGTAACTAAAGCAATTGAATTAGAATATTTTTACCAAAATCCTAATGAGAGAATTGAAATAAATTTCAGTAAAGTAATAATCAGAGAAATTCTCTCTACCCAAACTTTGGGCTTGCATCCAAATCGGGCCAGGTTAATTAAACTTGGTGACAAACAAGTTTCAATCAATTATTGAGACTTTGTTTTTTGCTTTTATTAATTTTCTATATTATGAAAATTCTAAAGCCAAACATTTTTGATTTATTAGAATTTGCCCAATAATATTTGCTAATGACCTTCCTTCTTGGTCACTCAATGGTAGTTAAAAAATAATATTTGCTAATGACCTTCCTTCTTGGTTCACTTAATGGTGATTAAAATGTAGCGCTGAATTGAGCATCACGCCTAAAACCATTCAAGCTCAATTCTCTGCATGGATTGAGTCTCATCCTAGATTTTTCAAAGAAGGATCTTTTCTTTTTTCTGGAGAAAATACAATGTACATTTTTGTAGAAAATGAAATTTCCTATATCTTCAAATGGACAATAAAAGGAGAATTTGATGGAAATAATATTCCAATCTTAAATAGAAGATTCTTAATTAATGGTGGAATAAAATTGATGACACTATCAAATTGACCAAGATAAAAGAAAGAATTAAGCAAAATATAATTTGCAAGAACAACTATTACAAAGAGAACTTAGAGAAGAAAATTCTCTTCTCAAGTTAAAAAATTTTCTACGAAAGAAATATCCTTGATGACCGAAGAGGAATTGAAAAAAAAATGTCTACAATACATGTAAGTCTAACTAGTGCAGACATTCGAGATGGATACAGCGTCTATCAGTAGCTCAAAAACTTTCAGCAAAAAAAATAGAAGAACTGGAGAAGGGTCTTAATCAAGATTCCCAAAAAAATCATATTCTTGAAGAAGCTCAAGATCCTAATCTTGAAATAGTCACAGATATTGACGAATATCTCTGCCAAATTATAGAGGAAAAGAAAAGAAAAGAAGTAATGAGAAATTCTTATGTAAAAACCCCAACGAGCCCAAGACTAGAGCGAATACGGTTATCCAATGGCAAGGTTAATGTCAAAAGAAAGCTTAAAAGAAAGCCTATTCATAAAAAGACAATGCCACTCTGGCGAAGCCAAGTCTCCAGGCGAGACTATCTCTCAGTCTCTAGGCGAGACTCTCTGCAAAATTCTCAAATAATGCTTTATGACGAAAGGAATGAACTCACCTTCAATCAGTACTCGCTAACGTAAGCAGTGACATCAGCAAGCACCCAGCTGACAGTGCCAGCTGTGATGATAATGTTAGTGCGCCGCCAACTGGCCAACTGCCAGTCGTGCCACTAACTTTAGTGAAAAGGATTCTCACTAACTTTACAATTGAATCCACTTATTGACTGACCCTCGGAGAGCAATCAATTAAGTGACAAATGTCCCACTAATAAAAGTGAGTGACAGGTGTCCGCACTCAGAAAAAGTGTCAGAAGTCACTCGAAGAGGCCGGAAGCCAAGGGCTTCCATAAATAAGAAGGCAGTGCCTTAAAGCAAAGTGCTTGCACTCATTCCCTCTCTCTTGTACTCATTTTCTCCTTTTACTCTCTTTGAGTTCTTTTCTTTCCACTGTAAATTACTATTGTACTTTGTCAGCAATAAACAAGATTGCTTTCAAATTTTTTGAGTTTATTTTATCACTTCTTGAGCTTAGCTCTTATCGAGCGTTAACCCCTTTAGGATTAGCCCACTCTGGGCTTTGGTTTACTTTTCTTCCGCCAAATGGTAAATGGTATCAGAGCCATAATGGCTACACATGTAGAGTAAAGGTAACTATTATGTGCTTCTACCATGAAGATGTATATTTGTTTTAGTTTACTTTTACGTTAGACTAGGGTTAGATTATCTAGTATTGCTAGATCTGGCTATCATCTAATGGGACGACACCTTGTAAGTCGCGTTAGGTTATTGTCAGGATGGCGTGTTACCTATAAAACATACATACATACATACATACATACATACATACATATATATATATATTCATTTACATACATACATACATACATTTATAGGCTTGTGTCATTCTGGAAGGATTCAAGCTCGAATCCTTCCCACTCAAATACAACCCTCCGACATTCGAATACAATATCCACTCCATTGAAGTTGATCTATATTATTTTAAGTATCTATAAACCAAAAATCAAGAGTTTTGAATACTTTTTGCCCATCCATCAAGCGGCACAAAATGGACGGCCAAAAGTAGTGAGTTGGTTAAATTTATGTCTTTAGACATACAAATTCTCGATTCGGCCATTTGATCATGATCTAAACATTTAAAACCCCCTACAAACCAATTTTTGTTATGTTTCAAATGCTCTACACCATTAACCTAACCAACTCACTATTTAGGCTGTCCGTTTTTCTCCTACTTGATGCATAGGCAGAAAGTATTCAAAACATTGGATTTTTAGTTTATAGATACTTGAAATAATATAGATCAACTTCAATGGAGTGGATCTTGTATTCAAATGTCGGATGCTGGTATTTGAGTGGGAAGGATTCGACCTCAAATCCTTCCGGAATGACACAAGTCTCTCTCTCTCTCTCTCTCTCTCTCTCTGAGCGCGCGCGCGCAAATTTAACACTCTTAAAAGTTATTTAGAATCCAAACCCTTCCATGAGCAGTTTCTTTTTCTTTTTCTTTACCTTCTGCATGGAAATTTAGCCTAACATCTCTCCTCAATTATGCATTATCAAATATTGACAAAAAGTATCATTGTCAGTTTCTTTGAGATGAGATTTACTATTATGGGCCTCTAAAAAATGTTATTTAGATGTCATAAGAGTCTAATTAAGTCACTGGTAACATTTATGCATGCAGAAATGCTTTGGATGTCCGCCAGTAAAAAGCCCCCAGATGCAGCAGTTGCTGAGCTGACTTCCACCTTGTGTCTTTGTGACAGCAATCTGAAGCAAATACAATCCTTCTTGAAGCAAATACAATCCTTGTCAAAGCAGGCTTATTAGGTGTTGCTCTGGCACATTTTTTTGTATTATGCAAGCAAATGCCTCCAAATATATAGAGACTAAGAGAATATTAAAATATACACCCAAATGCAAGTGACTGAAATTAATAGGATCAGTTTCCTGACCAAGTGGCGTCAGGTATAGCTCACTGATCCTTAATAACGTTTGACCAAAACAGCCATATATAATGACCAAAGACACAAATTGCAAAACCAGAAGTATTTAACCGAGGAACATAGTCAACTGTGTATGCAGAAGTATATGCAGCCGGTTGGAGACCTTGAATTAAAAAACCAATGACTAACTAACCTTATTAGCTTCTTAGAACTGATTAAAAAAAATTATATTTGAATTATATACATCATTTTGAGTGCATTTTCAAAAGAAGACATGCATGAAATCAAATCAAACTTACCGCCAATATAATGGGCCCAAAAATCAAAATGTTTTCCTTGCATTACACAGAGCCAGGGGCGGAACCAGAAAATTTTTTAGGGTGGGCTACAACTTTTTATAACATATGCCTACGAATTATATGAATTTGCCACAAGAATAAAACTATATTCTCCACTAAATCAGGGGCGGAAACATGAATAAATTTGCCAAAAGAAAATCAAAATAGGAGGAGGTGTAAGGCAATATATGAAAAAGAATCAAAATAAAAAGGGATTTAAGGCAATATATGAAAAAATGGGCGGGGCTGTAGCCCGGCCCAGCGAACTAATAGGTCCGCCCTTGCACAGAGCACTCAATGACATCAAAAAGCAATGTCCAAAGTCAACATCCCATACATTATCTTAAAGTTCTGTACTCATATGTGTACAGTTCGCATTGTGTGGAATAGGTTTGAGAATCACCTGCAGTATAGATGAAACACTGACATGCTTAACCCCCAAAAATGAAGGCCACACTTTGCACTTCTCAATCTTCACATTGGGTGTAACTCATATTGAAAATTGAGCATGAAATTACTTAACAATGATTTAATATGGAGGGAAAATTGACCAACTTTGAAAGTGGACAGAAGATGATAGATTTGCACTTTATGAAGATGCACTTCATAAAGTTAGGCACATTGGTTAAGGCAAGGGCATCAATATGTTATGCTTCAAGTAACAATATCAAGATATACCGATAACTCTATTAGAACACAACTCTAGATGCAACAATATAGGTTAAATTAGACATACAACAAGCTAAGGTGAGGAGACGGATTGTACAGAGTTTGATCAGCATCTCTTGATATAAAAAACTTTTATAGGAAATCTCCAATTGGGGTCTTTTTAAAGAGTCTAGGCTACTTTCTCGCCATGTAATTCTGAAAGTAGTGCTATCAAGTAGTTATCTCCAACCTCTCAAAACAGTTCAATGCATCAAGGGAGAAGAAATCACAGTAGTATATTTCCATGATTTCTCGTAATTTGAACTTCTTAAATTGAAAATGAACATTTATAGGCAGCCTCCTAGTCCCAATCTAGCAAAGCACAGATTTCTTTCGGTGCATTGTCTTAAAAATTCAGAAATAGCATTGTTTAACTATAGAATGTATTGCTTGGATTTTAAGATAGCACAAATCATCCACACTGTTAGTTAACCAAACCATGCATCATTTTCACATCTATCTATAATTGCAAAGCTGATACATGCTAATCAAGCACTGAGTGATCAAGAAAAGGGATAATAAATCAAAATTCTCACCTTCCAAAAGGGCTTCACATACTTCCTCCTTAGTCACATTCAATGCCCTCAACAAAATGGCAATGTTCTGCGACTTCTTCGGATCAAGCACCCTGTTCTCCGCATTCAGCGACGGAAGCACTGGACGATACTTGTTCTTGTTAGTCTCCTTTGGTGCTGCATTGGCCGTGTTACAACCAAACAACATCTCGATCATCTCCTCATTCAACCTGTTTCAACAATCATGCAAAATTCCCAAAAATTCATCTCCCAAGACAAAACCTGTCCAAATCAATAAAAAACCAAGCTTCAATCAAAAAAAGTCCTACTGGAATGAGCTTGACTTCAGCTGATCCCACACCATTGCTCGGTCTGAGCTCGCTCGAACCTTATCCCAAGCAAAGGCTTCAACTTTGGCCTCGGCGTCTCCTCATTCCTCTCCAGTGACTCTGAATTCTCGGTGAATTCAGCAGGAGGAGAAGCTTCCACAACTGGCTTCTTCAATCCAACAGATTTCGGCGATGCAAGGAACGGACGCTTCCGAATTTGACTCTCCCAGTACCCAACTTGTGGGGGTGGGGGCGGCGGTGGAGGCGGGGGCGGCGCTTGGCTTCTTGAATTTTGCCCTAAAAGCTCCGAATTTCTCGCAATTCCGTTGGATTCTTTGAATCTCGTAGGAGATCTCTCAAAAAGCCTGGAGCTCCTCTCTTCGTGATGCAGAACTGGCGACAAGGGCGGCGAGGGCGAAGGCGGCTTCCTCTTCGGAGGCGAGGGGGTCAGCGGCCGCAGCAACGGCGGGGGAGAAGGCGGGGGAGGAGAAGGCCCAGATCTCGGATCCTTCGATTCAGCGCTCGACTTCACAGGGCTTGACCCGATCGGCGACAAGGAGCCAGCCGAATTCGAATCCAGGGACGAGGGAGTGCTGAGATCAGAGCACCGAGACCCGCATTTCTCGACGACAGCCTCAAAGTTCTTCCTATCGCTGGATCCGGTCGCCGTCGCGTTGTCGGACCCTTTGGGAGAGTAGAACTCGTCGTCGGAATCAGTGGCATTCCCGTAATTAGCAACAACCCGGGCGCCGTTCCGTGACAGTGGCGGGAGCGGCCTGAGCTCGGGCGAGCCCAGCTTCCGGTACGGAGACTCGGAGGCCGGTGGGGGCACTGCATTGGATGACGCGGCGGCGGCGGCGGCGGTTTGACCTTGACCTTGGTTGCGGTTATTTACGAGAGTGCCAAGATACAGGAAGTTGGAGCTGGGCGGGGCCGCCGCCGGTGACGCGGCGGGGTCGGGGGCGGAGGAAGGGAGCTTGCGGTCGAACTTGTAGGTGGGGGAGGCGGAGTCGTCACGGCGGCGGCGGCGGTGGAAGAGGAAGGCGGCGGAGAGGGCGACGAGGGAGAGAGCGATGAGAGAGAAGAGAATGGCAGGGAGGAGCTTAGAGTGGGAGTGGTGAGGGGCAGAATTGGAAGAGTTTGGGTAAATTAGGGAGGAGATGTTGGCGGGGAAGGTTGGGACGGAGAAGCTGGAGCCGGAGGGTGGAGGGGGAGGGGAGGGGTAGTCTGGGAAGAATGGCTGCTGGGGGTTGGTGGAGAAGGGGTATTTTGGGAAGGGAGGGGATGGGGTTGGGGGTTGGGAAGGAGGCGGGGAGGAGAGAGGGAAGAAGGGCTGATGGAGAGTCCTCCTGTTCCCCTGCATTGTGCTGCGTTGGGATTGAATTCAATTCAAGAGAGAGAAGAGTTTTAGAGAGAGAGAGAGAGAGAGAGAGAGAGAGAGAGAGAGAGGAGAACAGAAAAATTAGTGCGGGTAGCGAGAGTGAGGAGGAGGGAGTGGGGGCTTTTTGGGGATGGTGAGAGCTCGGTCGTGAGTGAAGAAGGAAGGTGGTTTTGACGCCGGGAAGATGAAGAAGAAAAGGGGACGGGGAGAAAAGGGAAGCTTTTGGCTGCTCCTAAGCTGTAAAGCAAGTGGAGATTAAAAGTGGATTGGCTTCATGTGGGGGTGTGAATAGCAGGCGGGGGCGGGGAGGGAAGAGAAGAGACTTCTTCTTCACAACTCTTTATGCCACCACATTTACTAACTAAGGGCCTGTTTGGTTCGTTGCAAAACGTCGCAAGTCGTAAGTTGTAAAATGAGAATGGAAAAAATGAACTGTAGCAGTGAAAATATATTGTGTTTTACGGTGTTTGGTTGATAAAGTGATGTGTAAATGAAAAAGTATATTGTGTTTTACGGTGTTTGGTTGGTAAAGTGAAAGTGTAAATGGTAAAGTATTTTGTGTTTTACGGTGTTTGGTTGGTAATGTAAAAGTGAAAGTGAAAAAGTTGACCACAAAATTAACTGTAGCAGTGATTTAAATATTATAAATACTATTAAATTAAATCTAATATTGCAAATTAAATTGTATTAATAAATTTGAGATAAAAAATTAATAATCTTAATATTTTATTTATAATAATAATATTAATAAAATATTAGTATAAATAGTAAAATATTACTAAAATATTAATTAAATAAATGATATAAAATTTTAAGAAAATCTAAAGAACATTAATAAATTTTTAAGAATACTAATAAAATATAAATATTAAAAAATGTTAAAAGAAATAAAATATAGTAAAAATATAGTAATAATATTAAAAATACTTGAAAATTATTATAGTAAAAATTTTATTATAATATTATTGTAATATTATAGAAATATAAAATTAACAAAGTAAAATATAATTATAATTTAATAATAAATTATCATTTAGTATTATTATACTGAATTATTATTACAATATTAACATAATAAAATATTAATATAATAATAAAAATATTATGATATTAATAAAGTAATTTTTATATAAAAATTAAATAACTAAATATATAGTAATTTTATATTAAAGTATAATATTGTTATATTAATAAAATATTTACTAGAAAGAAAATAATAAAAAATGGAATAAGTATTAATAAAATAATAAAATATTAAATAAAATATTAAATAAAAATAGTAAATTAAAATAGTAAAATATTAAATATTAAAACAAAATTAAAAACAATAAAAAATTAAAGATTAAAAATATAAAATAATTAAATACTTAAATAAGAAATTGAACACTATTTAAAATATTAAATTTAAAAATATTAAATTATATATTGATTATCAAGTAACTGTTTTGAATTGGTGTACTACAAGTGAGAGTTACATGACCACAAAATTAACTGTAGCAACTGCAAGTAAGAAAATATGAGTGTAAAAGTGAGAATTAAATGACCACAATTTAACTGTAGCAACTGCAAGTGAGATAATATGAGTGTAAAAGTGAGAATTAAATGACCACAAATTTAACTGTAGCAACTGTAAGTTGGAAAAGTTTTTGCATTTTGCAAATGGAAACAAACAAGTGAAAAGTGTAAAGTTGCAAAACTTTTTACATTTTGCAAAGTTTTGCAACCAACCAAACAGCCCCTAAATTTTACCGACTAATTTTTAACCTATACGCCTATGTTTACTGGAAAGATAAATGCAATTATCAGTACAAGCTAAGTCCGTTTGTCTCTTAAATATAGTAAATTATTACTGAGTCGGTAAAACATACCTCGTGCGGTAATATTGTTCAAGTAATTTAATCGGTTTAATTACATGCGATTATTTCAAAATTGTCCTAAGCTTTTATTGTCTTCTCAAAATATATCGTAAACTTACTCAGATCATAAAATACTACTACGAACTATCACACAAAATTTTCACAAAACTATTATACAGTAGTTATTGTTTGGAGTAATCACGTGCATATAACGTGTGACTACTTGTTGGGAATCCACGCAAGAGAGAAGAGGGCCACCAAAAAATAGTCAATCAATCACACGAACAATTAAACAAAGAAAAGAAAGAGAGAACACAAGATTTAACGAGGTTCGACAATTTGCCTATGTCCTCGAGGCAAGGGGAGAGAGTTCTTATTGAATCAATCAATTACATGTTACAAATATTGGCGACACTACCCCTCCTTATATAGCCAAATAAACCACGAAGAAAAGGAAACCAAAAACACCTAATTCGGATCAGAAGCGAACTCATAATCAGATTTGGAAACTGAGTCGCTGCAGCTGTATTAGTCGGCTAGGAAATAACCTAGTCGACTAGTTTATAGTGAAATAGATTTTTCAACTCTCTGTTTGTATCATTAGTCGACTAGGCCATCGCCCTAGTCGACTAGGTCATGTTCCTCGTGTGCAATCTGTCATTGATACGACTAATACGCTCTCGTATTTGACACCATTGATTGCATCGATCTTTGGCTAACCTTCAACAGAGTTTAAAAAAAAAACTCTATCAACAAGATTTTACCCTCTCCCCACAATTCTCCAACTCGGTGAAGATTTTTCAAATCTGAGCCGAACACAACATAGCACCATGTCGATTCTAATTTGGCTGCACCATTGTGGTTGCCTACATACCCATGCCCAACGGGATCAAGCCACACGTAGTTCATCCAAACGAGCTCCATTGAGCTCACATAACTGGAAGGATATGGAGTAATTCTTTGCAATGTGCAAACTTCACTCCCGAAACAACCTTGGTAAGCATATCAGCGGGATTCTCCTTCATGTGAATTTTCTGTAACTCGATGTTACCTTCATCAAGAATCTCCCGAACAAAGTGGAACTTGAATCAATGTCTTTGTCCTTGCATGATATACATGGTTCTTTTCCAAATAAAAAGCACTTATGCTATCACAATTGATCTTCAACAGATCCTGATCAATCCCCAAGTCGTCAATCAACTCTTGAAGCCAAATTGCCTCCTTTATAGCCTCCGTCATGGCCATATACTTGGCCTTTGTAGTAAACAATGCCACAGTAAACTGTAGAGTAGAGTGCCAGCTTACCGGTGCTTGGGACAATGTAAACACATATCCCGTTGTGAACCGGCATTTGTCGAGGTCTCCTGCGCAGTTGGAATCAACATATCTGATACACTCTTGCTTACCAGTAATATCCTTTTTGAATACCAAGTCAATGTTTATGCTACTTTTAATGTATCATAAAATCCACTTCACTGCCTCCCAATGACCCATACCGGGATCGTGCATATATATATATATATATACACACACACACAACACACACACACACACACACACACACACACACACACACACACACACTAACCATTGAGACAACTTCTGACAAGTCAGGTCTTGTGCACATCATTGCATACATTAAACTACAACCTGCACTAGCATAGGGCACGTGAGTCATGTACTCGCGCTCTTCAACAGTAATAGGAGACATATTAGCTTTTAACTTGAAATGAGGGGTCAATGGTGTACTTATAGACTTTGTATCATCGTTGATGTTGAACTTCTGAAGTATCTTCTTCAAATACCCCTTCTGTGTCAAGATAATCTTGCCACACTTTCAGTCTCGCTCAATTTCTATGCCTAGCACCTTCTTTCTTCACTCAGATCCTTCATCTCGAATTCGGAAGACAAGTCTTTCTTCAATTTATCATTAGCAGATCTGTTTTTAGAAGCAATGAGCATATCATCCACATACAAGAGTAGATAGATGTAATCTTCTCCAGGTAGCTTATTGTAATACACATATGGGTCATAATGGCTTCGTGTATACCTCTTCCCTCATATGAAACTGTCGAAATGTTTGTACCACTGCCTTGGAGATTGCTTTAATCCATACAACAATTTCTTCAGTTTGCATATCATATTCTTCTTTCCTGCAGTTTTGAACCCCGTCGGCTGAGACATGTAGATCTTCTCTTCAAGATCGTCATGGAGAAAAACGGTCTTCACATCGAACTGATCAAGTTTCAACTCGTACTATGCTACCAGTGCCAACAAAATCTGAATAGATGGGTGTTTTGCAACATGTGAGAATACATCGTTGTAGTCAATGCCTTCTCGTTATCCGTAGCTTTTAGCTCCAATCTGGTTTTGTAGCGTGCAGTATCACCATTTGAATATCCCTATTTCTTTGCAAATACTCACTTACAACCGATCGCCTTCTTTTCCTTGGGTAACTCTGACAGTTACCAAGTGTTGTTCTTGTGTAGAGAACTCATCTCTTCCATCATGGCATCCTTCAACATCTTGGATTCCGAACTGATTTCAGCTTTCTTATAAGTAGATGGGGCCTCCTCAATGACTGAGAGAGTATAGGCTGCGATCATGTTAGTAGTGAGCTAACTGGGCTTAAATAGATTTCTCCGAGTTCTTCTATTTGCAATAGATTTTTGAACATTACCCATAACATGTCCATGATCCTCATTATTATCAGCACATTGTTCAGCTACCTGATCATCTCCCCGTGTCACAGAGGGTATGACCTGAAATGATACTGATCTTTTCAGAGATGGTGAAGTAGCATAACTCTCTACCTGCTGCAATATCATGTTGGCCGTCTGACTCCCTACCTGCTGTGAGTTTGTAGGCTTCACCATTGAAGCCTCATCAAATGTGACATCTCTGCTCAAGATAAGTATGGTGAAACCTCATCAAACGTGACATCTCTGCTCAAGATAAGTTTTTTGTCCTTTGAATCCCAAATTTTATAGCCTTTTACTCCTTTCTTGAGTCTTACGAATACACATTTTCTCGCCCTTGGGTCCAATTTGTCTCCTTTACTGTGATAGTAGACCGGACACCCAAACCCGTATCGAATCATAATCCTGAGCAACTTTTCCTGACCAAACCTCTAGAGGAGTTTTACCTCCTAATGCAGACGAAGGCAACCAGTTAACGAGATGGCAAGTATACGCCAATGCCTTAGTCCAAAAAGATTTCGATATACTGGTGTTGGATAACATGCAACAGACCTTCTCTAGTAAGGTTCTGTGGCGCCCCGATCTGGTGGGTACGGGGACGCCACTGCGACGTACACACGCAGGGCGATGGTACTATCACGTATGTACGCTATGCATCAATATAACACAATACGGGGATCAGATGCGAAAATACATGGTGTTATACATTCCAACACAAAATAGTACAAGTACTTAGTCATCACAAATTGTGACATAATATTACATAAATATTACATCACCAGGTAGTTCAAAAGTAGACTGGACAGGATACAAAAGATAATAACTCACGAGCTGGAAAAAAGAACCTCGCGAGCAGGAAAAGACAGGACGAAGCTACGGCTGATCTGCCTGCTCCTCGAAGTAGGCCTGGTCCTCAGCTGAAGGGTCTACCTCGGTCCAAACTGCTAAATCTGGACATATAAATCTAGGGTTGTTAGTGGGCAACCCAGCGAGTGCAAGAAGAACCCAAATGGTAAGTATAAATAAAAGTAAGTGCATCAGGTCAAGTATAATGTACCTAAATCAATAAGCATGGAATAACCACAATAAATAGTGAAATATGGAAATGATATTAGAATTTATGCGGCATGAAATAAAACCAGGTGTAGCAGGTCAAATGTCATGTAATCAAATTAGCAAGCATGGGGTAACTACAATAGATAACAAAAATGACAATGAAATGCATGTAGCATTAAGTCAATTATCAAGTTATTACTAAGACTCGTTCAATTTGTATGTTTCGGTATATGACCGGTGCCATATACTTCTGCATACAAGTCAAGCGAGGTTGGTTATTGAAAATTGATGGGGAACGACGAACCATGTCTAGAATGAGCCCCGTGCATGCCCGTGACAACGGTCCAGGAGTATCCGGTACTGAGCAGGAACGTACCGCTAGGCACCAGGACTTACTATATGCCCGAAGGTCTTAGTATACGCCTGAACAGGAATAGAGTGTCACTGTTCCCCACAGGGATATACCCAGGGGATTATAGCACACCCGACAGGCAGGCAAGGGGGTAGGGGTGCCAGTACGTCCCTCGAAAATGCCTGGTGGCCTCCAGGTCGAATCCAACAAGAGTTAGTTGTACAACATATGTATGGCCACCATAAACACAGAAGCTATATTGATACCCATCAATTTCACCCGTCCTGGTGTAAGTTGTTTAAATATAATAGAGTGTCAAATAACTAAGTCCACGGGGTATTCACGAAAGTCCAATATCCATGGTTATCCTATTACGGGGGTCAACAGGAGTATAATATGAGGAGTAATGTCATGAGCCTCCCTATTTCAGGGTTCAAGTATACAGGAGTTCAGGAGTACAGGAGTTCAGGAGTACCAAATGCCTGGTAATAATATAAAAATCATGCCAAGTCCCTGTAAAAGTGATTGTCATGAATATGTCATATAATATAGGTATCAAGAGTGGTAGTGTCCGGTCAAGGGTCACGATGTCAGGTCAATGTACTTGTACCACATGAAAGGATGCATCATATACTGGGGGTCAGGATCAGGCGACAAGTATGACATATATCAAGTACTGGTATCTAATATCAAGTATCGTGGATCAGGTATCAAATATAATATACTAAGTGCCGGTGTAAATACTGAGTGCCAGTGTAAATACCGAGTGCCGGAGTCATAAATCATATATCAAGTATAACATGTCAAGTGTCGTGTCAGATGTCACGTGTCAAGTATAGCATGTCCAGTGTCAGTGTGAATACAGAGTACAACAACATATATTAACCTGTGTAGCGGGGTATCATATACTAAAAATTACAGTAGCAAGTAAGATGTTAACCATTACGGTAGTAATAAGATGTCCATATATTAATATAACATGCTATAAACATTAGAGTGGTAGTTATTAAGCATAAAACAAGCACTCGCCTAAAAACCAGGACGCAATACTGAGAAAAGTCCGGGGAGTCCGCTAATACGCGCCAGCATGTTATTAGCCCATAAATGTATTAAAATATATACATACATACATATATATACATACATATATATATATATATATATATATATATATATATAATATATATATATATATATATATATATATATATATATATATATATATATATATAATATTATAAATATTACAAAGGGAATGAGAGGAGAGAGAGAGGAGAGAGAGAGTTATAGGAAGGAGAGAGAGGGGGAGAGAGAAAATATGGTATTTTTTTAGAAAAGGAATATGAATTAAAAGGAGAGGCGTAGGGTTGTAAATATAGGGAAGTAATTTGGGAATGAGGGATGGGTACTTTAGGGAATGTAGGTAAGTGTTATTTATGGAAGGAATAAGAAAGAAGAAAAGAAAAGAAAGAAAGAAAGAAAAGAAGAAGAAGAGGGAAGGGGGGTGGTGACCAGCCGGCCGGCCACCCGCCGGCGGGCCCTGGGCGGCGGTGGCGGTGCCGCCGGTGGTGGTGGAGCGGTGCCTGGCCCGGGGTGGAGTAGGGAGGAGTGGTGGCGGAAATTTGAAGTTAGTTGTTGTTGTTGGTGTTTAGTGTGGTGGTGGTAGATGGTGGTGGTGGTGGTTGTGGAGGTTGTTGGAGGTGGTAGGGAGTTGGAGGAGGAGAAGGAGATGATGATGGCGTGGTTGGAGTGGAGGATTTGGTAGAGTTGGTGGTGTATTTTGGAGGAGAAGAGGAAGATAAGGTGATAGGTTATGTTGAAATTAGAGTAATGGAGAAGGAAATTGGGGATGGTGGAAGTGGGGAAGGGAAGTGGGGTGGTTGGGGGGTGCGACGGTGGTGGTTAGGGTGCCGGCTGCGGTGGCCTCGGTGGTGGAAGCAGCATTGATTAGTGGGTGAAGGTGTGTTGATTGTGATGGTGGAGATATGAAGGAAAAAGGGAAGAAGGAGAGAAATAAAAAGGAGAAGAAAGAGAGGAGAGGAATGAGAGAGGAATAGGGGGAATGGGGGTGTACTGCTGTTTTGCAGCTGCTGCAGGGCTGCAGGGAGTGGCCGGTGGTTGAAATGCAGGGTATGGGGGTTGGAGTGAAGGAGAAGAAAAGAAAAGAAGAAAAGAAAGAAAATTAAAGAAAAAGGAAAAAATAATAAGAAAAAAGAAAATAAAATAGTTTAAAATTTTTTATTATTAAATAATTTATTTATTATAATTTCTGAAAGTACAAAGTAGGGGAGTAGAGAAGGAAAAGCAAGAAAAGACATTGTCGGTAAATAATATTATTATTTTAATAAGGTGAAAGTTCGACTGTTTCAGAAATGTTCCAAAAAATTCTCAAAAATAGAAAATATTATTTTTAGATGCTTGATGAAATCAGATTCTAGAAATTTAATGTAGTTTTCAATTTAAAAATCCTGGAATTCTCTGGCGATACCGGCCGACACCAGAATAGGTGAAATTTTGATAAATTTAGAAAAATCCTAAAAAATATTTTTAGATAAAAAAATAAAATTCTAAGAAGTAATGTGAAAGTCATTTTTAAAAATTCAATCCCGTTTGAAAACTAAAAATTCGAGATCAGTCAGCGATGCCCACCGACACCGGTTTTGGAGATTTTGCAGAAAATTCTGAAAATTTTTAGAAAATCATGAAAAATCTAAAATATTAGAAAATAGTGTCTGAAACTAAAATCGATCAAATCAGACTTCTAAAAAGTCAAATCGGGCAGCAAGTTAGTATCGGGTTCTCGGTCCGGATCAGGGCTAACTTTAGGTCTGAGAATCCAGATTCGATACTCAATAATATAAGCAATTACAACCTAAAAGTAAATACTGAAAGAAAATTGAACAATACGGTCGAAAAAATTTAGGACACGTATCAGGGTACGTATCCCGAGAACGGGGTGCTACAAGTTCTGTTCATCCTTTCAGCCACCCCATTTTGTTGCGGTATTTCTCTTACTGTGAAGTGTCTTTCTATGCCCTCATCGTGACATAGCTATAGAAAAGGATCGCTTGTATACTCTCCTCCGTTGTCTGAACGGAGTACTTTGATCTTCCTTCTTGTATTCTTCTCCATGTTCTTCTTCCACTCTACAAACAACTTAGACTTCCCCTTTGTGCTTCATGGTATATACCCAACATCGCCTAGAGTATGTTGGCCCAAGAGGTTACACTCTCCATTTGTTTAGAGTTTTGATGATAACAAAACACTTAGGAGCTATATGGTACTAATAAGTTGTTTAAGATGAAGTTTCAGATTTGAACCATTTATGATGGCCGTTGCTTAGCTCTTGGAAGATTTTCTAGGTTCATGGAGCAAATAAGGCAAATGGCACAAGAAGGAATGTTCATAGAAGAGAAGGCTCTAGCAAAGCATTGCATGGCTCAAGACTTCAGTTTGGCTTATGAGACTTCATTAGATTTATTTTTAGTTTTATAGTTTTGTTAAAGGATAGTGGATAGGTTGAAGCTCATGTTCCTATACACAAGTTTTTGCGCACATGATTTTTCCAAAAATTTCTCCTTAAATTTATAAAAAATATTTTTAAATAAAATTTATTACTTACAAACTCCATTTTATGTATTATACCTAGTTATGACAAAAACTATTTTTAAAACTATCCCAAACTCTTCAAAATCCTTCTCAAAATTTCAAGTTTTGACCTGAGCCGGTCGACCGACCGGTCGACCAACTCTATGTCAGGTCAGATCGGTCGACCGACCGATCGACCGGGAATCTGACCGTTGGGTGCGTGCAAGTTTGCACATTCCCGGTCGACCGGGCGGTTGACCGGACCCAATTGCGGTCGACCGACCTTCGGCCGACTGCAAGACAGCAACTCTATGTTTGTTGCGGTCGACCGGGCGGTCGACCGTGGGCCGCAACGGCTCTTTTTATTTGAAACCCGGTCGACCGGCCGGTCGATCGATAGTGAGTTTTCTGCCATAACGGCTAGTTTTTTAAAAACACGTTTTAATTAAACCTTTTGTCTCTAAATGAGTTTTAAGGCTGTTTTATGGGTCAAATTCTTCCTAATTATCATTATGTGAGTTTACACTTCAAACCCTAGCCCTATCCTATAAATAGGGGTGATTAGGGTTATGGTTGATATAACAAGCATTTGCAAAATACTCAAGTTTTCAAAAGGCTTTCAAAAGAGTTTGGTTCTTGGTTTTTGTGCTGAAAAATCTCTCTCATCTCTGAAGTTCTAGTTTCAAAACTCTCCCAAATTCTTTTTCTTTTTCCACTTACAATACTTGAGCTTCATCCTACACATTGTTCTACAGGATTCTTGTAAGGGAAAGAGGATTTTTCAAAAGAGAGTTTGTGGTCTTTTGATCACCAAGAGATACTTGTATTCGAGATTGTGGAGTTGGGTACTCCGGTGTGATTGTAACTCTTTGTGAAGTTATAGTGGTTAGAAATCTTTCTGGGAAGGCGGGGACGTAGAGCTGGGTGCTCGAACCTCGAAAAAATTCTCGGTATTTACGTTTGGTTTACTTGCTTCTTACTTTAATTCCTTACCTTATACTTATTGCTTCTTATTCATTGCTTCATATACTTGCTATTCATACTCATTGCTACATTGCACTTGCTTTACATATTGATTGCTATATTCACTTGTTTCTTATTCATTTTGTCAATCATATACTCATACAATAAGATTGCAATACGTACCTCAAACTCTTATCTAGAGGAATCACGAGGAAGGAGTTCAGAGCCCTTCACGGGGTATTCGGCTTCTAGTCTTGTTTTGGGTGATTGGTGTATCATAGATTTTTAAATTGTGCATTGATTAGCATTATCACTTATTCACCCCCCCCCCCTCTAGGTGATTTCAATTGGTATCAGATCTTGGACTCTAGGTTTTGGCTTAACATTCTTAGAGAGATCCTAAAAATTTGCTAATCATCATTTGCATTCTTTCATTCATACACTAGTAAACATGGCCAACAACATTAAGACCCCTCCTAAATTTGATGGACTCAATTTCCCCATTTGGAAGGTTAGGATGACTATTTTTCTACAATCCTTAGGTAGCTTAGTGGCTAAATCCTTGACCAAACCCTATGTTAGACCCAATAGTGAGGAGAGCACTTGGTCCGACTTTACCTTCAAAGAATATGAGGCTAATTCTAAGGCCTAAAATTCCCTTCTCACTGTCTTGAATGAGGATGATCTTACACGGGTTATACATTGCCAATCCGCCTATGAGATTTGGCAACACTTGTTGGTCACACATGAGGGGACTTCACAAGTCAAGAGAGCTAAAATAGATCTCTTGAGGTCCCAATATGAAAGTTTTAAAATGCTTGAAGATGAGTCTATTGATTCTATGATTACCAAGTTTACCAAGATTACTAATGCCCTTTCTTCTCTAGGTGATGATATAAGCAACGATCAAAAGGTGCGCAAAGTGATACGAGCTCTTCCTTCATCATGGGAGATCAAGGCAACCACCTTAAAGGAGTTGAATGATAAAGATGAAATGGATCTCATAAGTCTTATTGGAAATCTTATGACTCATGAGATGGAGAAGAAGGCAAGAGAAGAAGCGGTACCTCAAAAGAAGAAATCCATAGCCTTCAAGTCTTCCTCTACTATCAACGACGATGAAGAAGATGAAGAAGATGATGAGGAGCTATCTCTCCTAGTAAGAAATGTGAAGAGGTTGTACCGCAAGAACAAACTCAACTTTAGAAGGAAATTGGAAGGAGAGGAGAGAAGAATCATATGCTACAATTGCCGCAAACCCGGGCACATCATGGCCGATTGTCCCGAGTTCAAGAAAAAGGTGACTTCCTCCTTGAAGCAAAAGAGGCCGGTTGAAAAGAAAGCATACAAAGCCACTTGGGATTCAGAAAGCGAGTCCGAAGATGAGGTGGACACGGCAAATATGTGTTTCATGACAAACACACCCAAGGTAACCACTCAACCTCTTGATGAAGAAGATGAATTAAGTAGAGAAATGCTTATACATGCTTTTGTTGAACTTTCTGAAAGTTATGATGATAAAAAGATAGAATGTTCAAAATTGGAAAAGGAAATTGAAGTTCTTAAAAATCAACTTGCTATTGTTTCACAAGAAAAGGATGAAATTTCTTCTAACCTTATTTCAACTAGAAGAGAATTTGATGCTTATAAAGTTGCTTGTAAAGCTAAATTTCCAAAAGATGAAAATGAACTTTCTTTGTTAAAAACTAGAATTATTGATTTTGAAAATGTTTTAAAAGATTGTGCTTTTAATACTAAGAAATTAGAGGATATGTTTTCAAAGAAGCACACACCACATGTTAAGAATGATAAAACAACCCATGCTAAAAATGCTCATCATGTCAACACTTCACACAACACTTCTCATGTTAAATCTACTCATGCTCACAAGTCACATGCTAGTAAGCCACACACTCATTATGCATTTAAATATGATAAAGTTTATAGATGTACTTATTGTGGTAAAAATGGCCATTTAGCTAAGTTTTGCTATGATCAAATTAATAGAACAAATAATCTTGTGTGGATCCGTGATACTAACTCTTTAGGACCCAAGAAAATGTGCGTACCAAAATCAAGTTCTAAATTATTTGATGTAGGTACAAACCAAGGCTCCAAGACGTAAGGAGCGGTGGTACCTTAATAGCGGTTGTTCAAGACACATGACATGAGATATCAACAACTTTACAACCCTATCAAGGTACGTTGAAGGTGGCACCGTCACCTTCGGAGATGACTCCAAGGGCACTATCATCGGTATAGGTAACATTCAAATTGGTGCATCTCCTATTATAGAAAATGTTGTGCTTGTTGATGGACTTAAACATAACTTGCTTAGTATAAGTCAACTTTGTGATCGTGGTCTTAAAGTTGTTTTTGATGATTCTTCTTGTAAAATTTTTGATTGTAAAACCAATGATTGTATTCTCACCGGTTTTCGTGATAATAATGTCTATATCATTGACATGCTTAATTTGGATTGTTCCACTAAATGCTTGAATGCTTTTGATGAGACTTCTTGGCTTTGGCATAGAAGATTAGGACATACATCTTTTGATCATCTTATTAGGATTAATTCTAAGGAATTGGTGAAGGGTATTCCTTATTTGAAGTTTGAAAAAGACCGCATTTGTGGTGCGTGCCAACTTGGGAAACAAAACTAAGTCTTCTTTCAAACCAATCAATGATATCATGTCAACTAGGCCATTAGAATTAATTCACATGGATCTTTTTGGACCAACTAAAACTAAAAGTTTAAATGGTAGTAGATATGCATTTGTTTTGGTTGATGATTTTTCCCGATTTACTTGGGTTTTCTTTTTGGAACACAAAAATCAAACTTTTTCACATTTTAAGACTTTCGAAAAAGGGTTGAAAAAGAAAAAGGTTTTTTGATTTTGAAAATAAGAAGTGATAGAGGTGATGAGTTTGTTAACCAACTCTTCATGACTTATTGTGATGAAAAGGAAATTAAGCATGAAATGTCATGTCCTAGAACTCCACAACAAAATGGAGTAGCTGAAAGAAAGAATAGAACTCTTCAAGAGATAGTTAGGACTATGATAAGTGAATATGACCTCCCTCAATATCTATGGGCCGAGGCCGTAAACACCGCATGCTACATATCAAATCGTATTTATTTGTGTAAGAATTCTCTCAAAACCTATTTTGAAATTTATCATTCTAGAATACCAAATGTTTCATATTTCAAAGTTTTTCGATGCAAGTGTTTTGTTTTGAATACTAAAGATAACTTGGGTAAATTTGATGCTAAGGCTTATGAAGCAATATTTGTTGGATATTCTACTACTAGCAAAACTTATAGAGTATTCAATAAATCTTGTCTTACCATTGAAGAATCCATGCATGTTAAATTGAAGAATCTAATGTTGTTGTTGAGAATGTTGTAGAGATTGACACATTAGGTGAGGACATGGAGAAGCTATCCTTGAAGGACTCATCCATTCAAGAAGAAAAGAAAGAACCTATTGGCGAAGTTCAAAAGGAAGAAGTGGAACAATTTCAACCACTTCCAAAAGATTTGAGATTCGCTACAAATCATCCCAAGGATCTCATCATAGGTGATGTATCTAAAGGGGTAACAACTCGCTCCAAACTCCATGACTTGTGTGGTAACTTTGCATTCATTTCTCATTTTGAACCCAAAAACATCCTCGAAGCTGAGGGTGACTCATATTGGTTGCTAGCCATGCAAGAAGAGCTAAATCAATTTGAGCGCAACCAAGTTTGGCATCTTGTTCCTAGACCCCACGATAGACCAATAATTGGTACTAAGTGGATTTTTAGGAATAAGATGGATGAGTCAGGAAATATTATTAGGAATAAAACTAGGTTAGTGGCCCAATGTTACACTCAAGTTGAAGGAATTGACTTTGAGGAGACCTTTGCACCCGTAGCACGGCTTGAAGCCATACGGATGACACTAGCTTTTGTATCTTTTAAAAATTTTAAACTTTTTCAAATGGATGTAAAAAGTACATTTTTAAATGGTTTTATAAATGAAGAAGTTTATGTTGAACAACTTCCCGTTTTGTTGATCATGTTCATCCTAATTTTGTTTTTAAACTTGATAAAGCTTTGTATGGATTAAAGCAAGCTCCTAGAGCTTGGTATGAAAGGCTTTCTAATTTTCTTCTTTCAAATGATTTTGTTAAAGGTAAAGTAGACACAACATTATTTACTAAGCATGTTGATAATGACATTCTTATAGTGCAAATTTACGTTGATGATATAATTTTTGGTTCTACTAATGAGCTTTTGTGCAAGGAATTTGAAAAGTGTATGCAACGTGAATTCGAAATGTCTTTAATGGGTGAATTAAACTTCTTTCTTGGACTCCAAATCAAGCAAATGTCGGATGGGATATTCATATGTCAAGCCAAGTATGCAAAGGAACTCATAAAGAAATTTGGACTTGAAGGTTCGAAAGTTTGCAACACTCCCATGGCAACTACAACCAAGCTTGATAAGGATGACCAAGGTAAATGTATTGATATTAAATTTTATAGAAGCATGATTGGTAGTTTGTTGTATTTAACGGCAAGTAGGCCGGATATCATGTTTAGTGTGTGTCTTTGTGCTAGATTCCAATCGTGTCCTAAAGAGTCTCATTTTATTGCGGTAAAACGCATCATTCGTTATATTAAGGACACTATTGGAATGGGTCTTTGGTATCCGAAAACCGGAGATTTTTCAATGACGAGTTATTCGGATGCCGACTATGCGGGTTGTAGAGTGGATAGAAAGAGTACTAGTGGGACATGTCAATTTCTTAGTAATTGTCTTGTTTCATGGTCATCTAAGAAACAAAATTCGGTAGCCCTCTCAACCGTCGAGGCGGAGTATGTTGCGGCGGGGGCTTGTTGTGCACAAGTCTTTTGGATGAAACATATTCTTCTTGATTATGATTTGCATTATGACTATATAAAAAATATTTTGTGATAATACTAGTACTATTCATATGACTAAGAATGCAAATCAACATAGTAAGACCAAGCACATTGAGATTAGATATCACTTTCTTAGAGATCATTTTGAGAAAGGTGATATAGAGATTAATTATGTTTCTTCGGATTTGTAATTTGCCGATATTTTCACTAAACCACTTGATTTTAATAGATTTTCCTTTATATGTGGTGAACTTAATGTTTGTGTTATTGAATAAAGTTGTTTTTCTTGTCTCTTTATCCCTTTTTGATGTATGACAAAAAGGGGGAGAAATATAATATGAGTTTTTGTTAAGTTTATATGGTTTTGGTTTTTGCAAAGTGTTGTGTTTTATAACTCATGAATTTTAGTCTCATGGCTTTTGTTTGCAATTCAAATTGCTTTTACTTGTTTAATATAGGCTTTTGTTTGCAATTCAAATTGCTTTTACTTGTTTAATATAGCATAATTTGAGGGGGAGTTTTCACCTCTCTTTTATCTTGTTTATATAGTCTATTTGTTTTGTCATCATCAAAAAGGGGGAGATTGATGGCCCAAGACGTTACACTCTCCATTTGTTTAGAGTTTTGATGATAACAAAATACTTAGGAGCTATATGGTACTAATAAGTTGTTTAAGATGAAGTTTCAGGTTTGAACCATTTATGATGGCCGTTGCTTAGCTCTTGGAAGATTTTCTAGGTTCATGGAGCAAATAAGGCAAATGACACAAGAAGGAATGTTCATAGAAGAGAAGGCTCTAGCAAAGCATTGCATGGCTCAAGACTTCAGTTTGGCTCATGAGACTTCATTAGATTTGTTTTTAGTTTTATAGTTTTGTTAAAGGATAGTGGATAGGTTGAAGCTCATGTTCCTATACACAAGTTTTTGCGCACATGGTTTTTCCAAAAATTTCTCCTATAAATTTATAAAAAATATTTTTAAATAAAGTTTATTACTTACAAACTCCATTTTATGTATTATACCTAGTTATGACAAAAACTATTTTTAAAACTATCCCAAACTCTTCAAAACCCTTTTCAAAATTTTAAGTTTTGACCTGAGCCGGTCGACCGACCGGTCGACCGACTCTATGTCAGGTCAGATCGGTCGACCGGGAATCTGACCGTTGGGTGCGTGCAAGTGTGCACGTTCCCGGTCGACCGGGCGGTCGACCGGGCCCAATTGCGGTTGACCGACCTTCGGCCGACTGCAAGACAGCAACTCTCTGTTTGTTGCGGTCGACCGGGGGCCTCAACGGCTCTTTTTATTTGAAACCCAGTCGACCGACCGGTCGACCGATAGTGAGTTTTCTGCCATAACGACTAGTTTTTTAAAAACACATTTTAATTAAACTTTTTGTCTCTAAACGAGTTTTAAGGCTATTTTATGGGTCAAATTCTTCCTAATTATCATTATGTGAGTTTACACTTCAAACCCTAACCCTATCCTATAAATAGGGGTGATTAGGGTTATGGTTGATATAACAAGCATTTGCAAAATACTCAAGTTTTCAAAAGGCTTTCAAAAGAGTTTGGTTCTTGGTTTTTGTGCTGAAAAATCTCTCTCATCTCTGAAGTTTTAGTTTCAAAACTCTCCCAAATTCTTTTTCTTTTTTCACTTACAATACTTGAGCTTCATCCTACACATTGTTCTACAGGGTTCTTGTAAGGGAAAGAGGATTTTTCAAAAGAGAGTTTGTCGTCTTTTGATCACCAAGAGATACTTGTATTCGAGATTGTGGAGTTGGGTACTCCGGTGTGATTGTAACTCTTTGTGAAGTTATAGTGGTTAGAAATCCTTCTGGGAAGGCGGGGACGTAGAGCTGGGTGCTCGAACCTCAGAAAAATTCTCGGTGTTTGCGTTTGGTTTACTTGCTTCTTACTTTAATTCCTTGCCTTATACTTATTGCTTCTTATTCATTGCTTCATATACTTGCTATTCATATTCATTGCTACATTGCACTTGCTTTACATATTGATTGCTATATTCACTTGTTTCTTATTCATTTTGTCAATCATATACTCATACAACAAGATTGCAATACGCACCTCAAACTCTTATCTAGAGGAATCACGAGAAAGGAGTTCAGAGCCCTTCACGGGGTATTCGGCTTCTAGTCTTATTTTGGGTGATTGTTGCATCATACATTTTTAAATTGTGCATTGATTAGCATTATCACCTATTCACCCCCCTCTAGGTTATTTCAGAGTAATCATTTATAAAAAACATAAAGTAATGCTTACCTCCAATAGATGTCGTCTTGGTAGTTCTCCAGACATCTATGTGAATATAATCCAGAATCCCCTCAGTGCAATGAATTGCGTTGCCAAATCTCACCTTGGTCTTCTTTCCGATGACGCAATGTTCACAAAATTTCAATTTACAGGTACTGACACCTTTCAATAAACCTTGCTTTGCAAGAGGTTGCAAAGACTTTTCTTTTGTATGTCCGAGCCTCATATGCCAGAGTTGGGTGCAATCATTATCATAATTTGCAGAAGTCGCCACTTGCTCTGTAACCATACTACTCTTCAAGTAGTAAAGGTTATTGTGTCGGACGCCCTTCAAAACAACCATCGAGCCTTTAATCATCTTGAGAACTCCATCTCTAACAGATAATTTAAGACCCAATGCTTTCAAGAAACCAACAGAGATAAGATTCTTTTTCAGTTGAGGTATATACCTCACATCCTTCAATTCTCGCACCATCCCATCAAACATCTTGATCAAGATAATACCTATTCCTTCCATATGACATGGACGATCATCACCCAAGATAACGGAACATCCATCTAGTTTCTCAAAACTAAAAAATCAATCTCTATTGGGACACACATGATAGGTAGCTCCTGTATCGATCATCCACTCAGAATCACCAGAGTAATATACGGTAGGAGTAGTGACGAATGAAAATACCGATGAGTCTGAGTCCGATCCACCTGCATGTGAAGTACCAGCTTGTGTATTGATCACTTGTGCGAGATTTACCTCAGTCTTTGACTCCTTCTTATCTTTGATCTTTGGACAATCAATCGTCCAGTGCTCTAACTCTTTGCAGAAGACATACTGGTTCTTTTTCAGATCTCTAAACCCTGATCTGGACTTTGATCTCCCACGAACACCTTTGCCCTTCTGATTGGAACCCTTGCCTCTTACCACTAATGCCTCTGCTAATGTACTACTGAAAAAAATTGCTTATTCTTCCTCCTCTCTTCATAATTTACAAGAGCAGCTGACACATCATTATAGTTAAGTGATTGTTTCCCATTAGTCAAGGTGAGGACAAAGGTCTCATACTTTTCATCAGGAAGAGAATTCAAAAGAATTTACGTCTTATCCTCTTCTTTGATATTCACATCCACATTAACCAATTCTGTAAGAAGCTTTGTGTGGTTGTCATGTGCTCAGTAATAGAGTCTCTTCTTCAACATGAAGCGATAAAGCCTCCTCTTTAGAAGCAGTTGAAACTCGATATTCGTCAGATATTCTTCTCGAGAATCTCTCACATCTTCATTGCAGACGTCTCATATAGCATATGATACTTGATGTCTTATGTTAAACAAGACCTTATAAGACCACACATCATCCTATTCATTTTATCCCAATCTTTTTCAGAAGTCTCCTCCAGCTTTTCTTTCAATCGTAGAATGTTTTCAAGGTTTGATGTCGTCAATGTATTCATCACCTCACACCTCCATATCCCAAAATTATTCGTGCCATCAAACTTTACCACATCGATCTTCATCGGATGTGGGTTCACGAATTTAAATGTGGATTGACTTTCTCTGTCCATCTCTGAAGGAAACTATAGACACTCTCCAAGTTGATTTGCTCCACCTGAATGAAAAACTCCCCGTCGAACTTGGAAAGCTCTGACATCACTCAGAGAAGAGGGCTACCAGAGAATAGTCAATCAATCACACAAATAATTAAACAAATAAAAGAGAGAGAGAACACAAGATTTAACGAGGTTCGGCAATTTACTTATGTCCTTGGGGCAAGGGGAGAGTTCTTATTGAATCCATCAATTACAGGTTATAAATATTGGAGACACTACCCCTCCTTATACAATCAAAGAAATCACGAAGAAAAGGAAACTAAAAACACCTAATTCGGATAAAAAATGAATTCAGAATCAGAGTAGGAAACTGAGCCGCTGCAGTCGTATTAGTCGACTAGGAAATAACCTAGTCAAATAACCCCTATTAGTCGACTAGGAATTTAGCCTAGTCAACTAGTCTGTAGTGAAATAGATTTTTCAACTCTCTATTTGTATCATTAGTCGTCTAGGCCATTACTCTAATCGACTAGGTCCTATTCCTCTTATGCAATCCATCATTGATACGACACGCTTTCGTATTTGACACTATTGATTGCATTGATCTTTGGCTAACTTCAATAGAGTTTAAAAAAATCTCTTTCAACAAGATTTTATCATGTTTCCCCATACTAATTTCTTTCATTGAAATACTCTTCTTTTTAGAAAAAGAACCTAAAGGTAGGGATGGCTAACGGAACGAATCAGGTTGATTTGTCTAGTTAGCCAGACGAATCCATTTACGAGGCGGGTTGAACCCGTATCGTAATGAATCAAATGAGACAAATCAAATTCTTGGAGAAAGAATCAGGTTCCTCGACCCGGATTCGCTATACGGATTCGCCGAAACGAGTTGGGACCCGTCTCGTATTTTTTATTATTTTTTTAAATTTCAAATTTCCTACATATTATTAAAACTAACGTTAGGATTTTTTTAAAAATTAAAAGTTATAAAGAAAATTTAGAAAAAATATAAAATAAAGAAAAAATATTTAAAAATTGTCAAAAATTATAAAAAAAATTAAAATTGAAATACACAAATTACAATTCTTTTTTTTTTTGCAAGGTAAGTCATTTTATTAAGATCGAAAACTCAATGTACAAATTACAAAAAAAAAAAACTACTATCATTTCTAATATTTATCTCACAGTATCAAAGGAAGAGAAGAGGACCCTAACCATCACTCTTCATTTTGAACTTGACAGAATAATATCAGATCAGATAGCAAGCTGCTCAGCTCATATAATGTACATAAAAAATTACTCTGGTGGTTCTCTACTTTTCATCCTTTTTCTGTTCAAATTTTTCGACTAGAATGACTTTTTCTTATGTGTCTTTATGCATCGAACCAGTCTTCTAAGCAAACAGTCATTTCTAAGTGCTTCGGCATCAGCCTGCTCCTCTAGGGCGTCAAAACTCTACCAACATCAGAAAATACGCTCTTGGATGCTACTGTAGATGTTAAAGGTGTTAGTATATCTCGGGCCATGGTGAAAAGAACATGAAATTGTTTTTTCTGTTTCTCCACAATGACAAAACATCAAATCTTTCACATGGTTCATCATCACTTTCATTTATTTTAGCAGATATTGTGTTCAATTATAAATTTCAACGAGTTTTCACATCTGCTTGGAGTAGCTTTTTCTTCAGTCCACATTGTCGCCAATAACTTTTAAAAGATTGTCTCTTAGAATCACTGTATTTTATATGTAAAATAATTTCTTTAATTTTATAAATATATTTGTCTAAACTTTTTTAACCATCTTGTGCACATAAATTTAATATATGATAAAACCCATTTAATATGAAAAAGTTTACCATTTAAAATTAGATCTAATATTGTTTTCAATTGTCTTATTGAAGCAGTATTTTCATTAGCATTATCAAAAGAAACAAAAAAAATTATTTTCAATACCATAATTTCTACAAGTAAGAAATTTTGAATTTGCTACATTTGTACTAGAATATTTCTCAGAAAACTTAGAAAATGATAAAATACATTTTTGTAAAACTTAGTTATCATCAATAAAGTGAGTAGTAATATATAAAAAAATGAATAAGATTAAGAGTTACCCATATGTCAGAAGTTAATAAAAATTTCCTAGCATCATAGTAAAAAGAGCCTTTAAAATATTTTTTCTATCTATAAAACAATCTTCAATTTATTTAGTTATAGTTTGTCAACAATTCTCTTATAATCAGAAGTAAAAACAGATTTAAGATAATCAACAAGTGCATCTGATTCAGTAAAAGAAAATAGAACTCTGTTCGAATAATAAATTCAACTAACTTATGTTTGTTTATTTCAGGTTATATCTCCAAGTGTAGAATGTACCCGAATCTGCTAATATTTGTGCTCATTGTGATGGTAAATCGTGATCTTTAGCAGACATCTTGTCATAATGTTTAGCAAGAACACTTGAACCGTATCCTTCTTTATGATCAAAAATTGATGGCAGTGCTTATATTCTGTCTTTCTTCTACCATTAATGATTTTTTTTTCAAATGGTTCCACACTTTAGAAGTTCTGACTTTTCGTTTAGTGGTTATGCTAGTTGGTTCTTGTATTTTTAAAACTACAGTATCATGCATTGCTGATTGTGTATTGTATTGTTTTTTATTTCAGTAAAAAAACAAGGAGTAAGAGATTGTGCGTGTATTGGTGATGTTGACATTAAAAATTGAGAATACGAAAAAAAATGAGGAGGTAAGAAAATAGAATATCGACCTCTACCATTATCACTAGCATATGCAGCATGTGTATAGGATGCAAAGCCACTATAGTCAATTGTATAGTTTGAGAAACTGTGATGAGAGGCAAATATGGATGTTAATGGACCATAACTGCATGGTGGATAGTCGGCATATGTTGACGATGAGCTACCACTGACATCGATGTAAGGTGTGGAAGAGGAAGGATTGTGTATTGATAAGAGGTACCACCGGTTTTAGATAAGCTACCGTCGGTGCTCCAGTTATGCTCCGGTAGACTGTATTAGAAATTGCTAAAGATTTGTAAGAGAATGTGATTGATTTATAATAGAAGAGGAGAAGAGGGTTGAGAGTTGAGATGAGAGTGAATGAGAGAGAACCAAGAGGGATGAGGGGGTTTTATAGAGGTTGGGGGACACGGGAGTCTTATTTTTTTTAAAATGTTGGCAATGCTAACGTTCGGAATCACACAACGGCTCAAAAAAAAAAACGCTGTGGGCAGGGGGTGCATGTGGCAATTGTGGGCAAGTCAGGGGGTGCTGGCACCCTCTGACTCGCTCACGATGACTCTTTTTTTAACTGTTGGGGGTTAAGAAAAATAAAAAAAAAATGATATAGGGGTGACCATTAATTTTTTCCTCTCACAAACAATAATAATAAAGGGGTTTAAAAAAATAAGAGGGGGTTTGAAAAAAAATTTCTGACACGATTCGTCACGTAATTCGTCGCGAGATGTATTAGATTGGTCAAGCCGTATTGACCCATATTACATACAGATCGAATAGGGTTAACTATATTCGCACTATGCGTTGTACAGTATGAATCGGGATTGGTCGAATCGGATCAACACACCCCCGACAGCCGACCCCACCTAAAAGTGTAAAACAGATTCTGGTATGCGGATGCCACATACGTCGGGGGGAGGTATGCTTCCATGACAAATGATGTGATATGGAGGGTGAGACGTCATCAGTGTTTTACTTGTGTCTCTACCATGCTAATCTAATCCCTGGTGGAGGTGCAGCGTTTGGATGCGTCATTGTTATTTTATTTGTGCATGTTTAGTCAACTGGGAAGCTGTGTGCAAGTCTCCACGGCAGGGTGGCATGGGAGTTTCAAATCTCAAAATCATGAATATTGATTTATTAGGAAAATAGTTGTGGAAATATCTTTTTTTGAAGACAATTAATCACTTTCTGTGTTATAAGGAGAAAATGTATGGGAGGATGGCATACCTTTGAAGACCTACTCACATTTTTAGAGGGGATCTCAGATTTGCTTCTGTTTGGTTAAGATTGAAAGTGAGGAAGTGAAGAAGTGAGAAAGTGGTAATAGTTTCCTTTTGAATTTGAGAATTTGTTAGTAAGTTTTCTGGTGTTTGGATGTTGTGGGAAGTGTGATTTAGAAAATGTTATGTCTTTTCTGGTATTTGAATTGTAATGTAGAAGTGAAAGTAAAAAAGTTGACCACAAAGTTGACCGCAAAATAATATTAAAATAAAAATTAATTAAGAAAAAATAAAAAATGGACTGTCATTAGAATGCAAGTGAGTTTTACATGATCAAAAAATTAACTATTTATGCTACAACTTATTACAAATGAGATTTACATCACTACAAAATTAACTGAAGCACTTTGGAAGTGAGGAAATGATTGTGTAAAAGAGAAAAGAGAAAAAGAAAAACAGTTTTCTTATTTTCTTTTTTAGTGTTTAGATAGATAAGAAAGTGAGCAATTATACTTCCCCATTTCCTTACTTCGGCCCACTTCCTTGCAATCAAACACCCTCGGTGATGTTTTGAATACTTCTTTTGGGATGGATAAATGGTGTTAGACAGCAGACATGATGGGATTTTGCATTTTGAGTTGAGAAGAAATCTAACTGGAAGTTTGATGGACAGATATTACAATTTACTCAACGCTATCCTTACATGCCTGTTTGGTTAAGGGTGGAAGTGAGGAAGTGAGGAATTGAGGAAGTAGTAATAATTCTCTTTGAAATTTGGGAATTGGTTAGTAAGTTTTCTGGTGTTGGATGTTGTTGGGGAAGTGTGGTTTGAAAAATATTTTGTCTTTTTCGGTATTTGGATGGTAATGTAAAAGTGGAAGTGGAAAAGTTGATCACAAAGTTGACCGTAAATAATATTAAAATAAAAATTAATTAAGAAAGATAAAAAAATAGGCTGTAATTAGAATACAAGTGAGATTTACATGGTCAAAAAATTAACTATTTTATGCTAAATTTATTAAATGAGATTTACATGACCACAAAATTAACTGTAGCACTCTGAAGTGAGGAAATGGTTGTGTAGAAGAGAAAAGATAAAAGGAAAAGAGATTTTCTTATTTTCATTTTCCGATGTTTAGATAGATAGGAAAGTGAGCAATTATACTTCCCTATTTCTTACTTCCGCCCACTTCCTTGCAACCAAACAGCCCCGAGGAATATGATATGAAAGTTTGGGTACTCTGAGGCTACAAGAGAAATTTACTGTCAAATCTTTTTATGCCTCATTGAATTTTGATGGGATTCAGTCACATTAACCTGTATTGGTCTACTGCTGTACCTTAGAAAGTTAGAATCCTGATGTGGTTTGCTGTATTGGGTAAATTAAACACTGCAGATGTGTTGTTCGCAGGGCCGGTCTTGAAAAATTCAATGTCCTGAACAAAATTTTAGAAAATTCAATGTCCCACAAAGATTCACTTATACCCGTCAAAATGCGAGGGGAGCTGGCGAGGGGGCACAAGGGCAGCCTGTTGAGATGCAGACGGCTGAATATCAAGCTTTGAGTAGGAATGAATTTATGGAAGATTTCTACAGAATCAAACAAGGGAGGGGGTGGAGATTATTACCCCCAGACTTGTATTTTCAGTTTAAATTCTTCTCTAGTTTTTGAGCTTAAGTTCAGCTTAAGATCGAAACGGCGACCTATGAGGAGCAGGAGCTCAAACAAACCCAAGGCCGACCGCTTGACGGTTCCGGGGATGTGTTGGGGGTATAACTCCTTTTTGTATCCAACCGGCCGTTTGTTCCGCGTAAAACTCCGTAATTCGTAAATGACTTACTATCCAGTTACAACTACGGCGTTTGTTTGGACCGTAATTCGTAAAAGACTTACGTAACTCAACTAACACTCACTTGCAACCCAGTTGCTACCACTTACAGCCCAGTTACAGTTAATTTTGTGGTCATACAAATTTGTATTATTTTTTTATATTAATATTAAATTTTTTAATATTTAACTTTTTTAATATTTATTTGCAGTATTAAAACTTTTAAAATCACCAAATAGTTAATTTGTGATCAACTTTTTCACTTACGACTTATACATTACGACAACCAAACACCGTAAAGTACAATACACTTTCCCACTTTACAATTTTATATTACCAACCAAAAACCGTAAAATTTACATACATGCAACTCATTTACAATTGTAGAAGACTTACCAATTATAACTACGAATTACGGCCAATTACGACAACCAAACAGATTACAGGATGGAGTCTACACTGGACTCCATCTTTTTTCTCAAATAAATAAAATAGGAAGACTTTACGTATAAATTGTTAATTGCTCGAAAGAATTTGCGAAGAAAAAGGTATAAAAAATAAAGCACTAAATAACTCACACGTTTCTTAAAAACACACAAATTTATATATTTCTATTTAAAGGACACATAAATTTGCAAGGATAGCCTACTTTTATTATTATCTTCCTTATTCACTTTTAATTACACTATTAAATACTCTAACCCAATACAAAGACATGTACTAATTTATTAATTTTGACCATAAAATTTTTACAGATTTTAAATATTTTAACTACATGTGTATTTGCACATAACAGAAGACAAGCAAGCAGATTAAATTCATGCACACCAATAAAGAGGAATTAATGAGATTAAGATCATTGTAATTGCAACTGCCTTTTGTAACTACAGACTTCAAATGTGTCAACAAATTAGGTATTAAATGCTGAACAATAAAGTGGTTCATAATAAATAACACATTATGATTGGATAGAGATCAGAGTGGAGGATGGATGAAGGCTGTATTGGATAATTCAGGCAAGAATATGTGGTGATTATTAATGTAGAACAGATTAAGAAGCTACAGTTATTCAGTGAGGTTTGGCCAAAAAAGGTGGTAAATATATTAGCCTAATTCATGCAATTGAATTCTATCCAAAAAAAAAAAAATCTATCAAATAAAAAAAAATTGACTTAAATTATAGAAAGTCATCTCATTTGCAAAACCGACTTTGGGTCTGTTGGTTGTCGTAACTGGCCGTAATTCGTAATTGTAATTGGTAAAGTCTTTTACAATTGTAAATGAGTTACATGTATGTAAATTTTACGGTGTTTGGTTGGTAATATAAATTTGTAAAGTGGGAAAGTGTGTTGTACTTTACGGTGTTTGGTTGTCGTAATGTATAAGTCGTAAGTGAAAAAGTTGACCACAAAATTAACTATTTAATGATTTTAAAAGTTTTAATACTGCAAATAAATATTAAAAAAGTTAAATATTAAAATTTTTTAATATTAATATAAAAAAATATTACAAATTTGTATGACCACAAAATTAACTGTAACTGGGCTGTAAGTGAGTGGTAACTGGGTTGCAAGTGAGTGTTAGTTGAGTGACGTAAGTCTTTTACGAATTACGGTCTAAACAAACGTCGTAGTTGTAACTGGATAGTAAGTCATTTACGAATTACGGAGTTTTACGCGAAACAAACGGCCCCAAAGCTTATAATAGTATCCTTTAAGACTATACAAATGCCAAATGACTGTCAGAGACAGAGTGTTGCACTGAACTCTTAGATATATAGTGATAATTGAGATAGACTTGTTCCTTCTAAAAGGATTTGACTTAGAATCTTTTCAACTCAAATATTGTTGGAATTGAAGAATATGAATGCGAATCTTTGAGTTGAATTATGGTGAGATCCGTTGATCGAATCAATTGGATGATGGTTGGAGTGTGTTCTCCTTCCATTGGGGATGAACGTGGTATATTCACATGTTCAATTCCGACTTCGAAGGAATGAGATATTCAAGTCTAAAGATTGCCTAATTCAAAGTCTAAATTAGACTTCCGATAATCTGAGAATACTCCAACTGGCGTATTCCAGTTCCTGTATTCTTATGAAGTGGGACGTGTGGGAGAAAAGGATTTGTATTCTCTTTTATCCCATGATCCTTGAATCTTTCTATCATCTTTTTCACGTAGTGAGATTGAGATAGACTGATTCCATCTGGTGTTCTAGTAATTTTAATTCCTAAAATTACATCAGCAACCCCCAGATCCTTCATATCAAAACTGTTGGATAACATTCTTTTAGTGGACTTAATAATCTCAATATTAGTCCCAAGTATCAACATGTCGTCTACATAAAGACAGACAATGATACATGCATCTCCAACTGTTTTCGTGTAAACACACTTATCGCATTCATTAATAGTGAATCCATCTTTGATCATGACACTATCAAATTTCTCATGCCATTGTTTTGGAGCCTGTTTTAAACCGTATAAGGATTTTGCCAATTTACACACCTTGTGTTCTTGGCCCTTGACTTAAATCCTTCTGGTTGCTCCATATATATTTCTTCATTTAATTCACCATTTAAGAATGCAGTCTTAACATCCATTTGATGGATATCTAAGTTGTGCAATACTGCAATCGCAATCAACATCCGTATGGACGTTATTCTTGTTACTGGTGAATAAGTATCGAAGTAGTCAAGTCCTTCTTTTTGTCGATAACCCTTGGCTACTAATCTAGCCTTGTACTTATCGATAGATCCATCGGGTTTAATTTTCGTTTGAAAATCTACTTACACCCAATTGGTTTACTTCCAGGAGGCAAGTTTACCAATTCCCAAGTATGATTACTTAGTATGGATTCTATTTCGCTATTTATAGCTTCTTCCACATTTGTGCTTCTGGGTTTGACATAGCCTCTTTAAATGTTTGAGGCTCGCTCTCAATAGCGTATGCTATGCTATGAAATCAGGACCAAAAGATTTTGAGATTCTAGATCTCTGACTTCTTCTTGGTTCAATTTCCGCATTTACAATTGGTTCCTCGGGGCTTTCGTCCCTAAACGCCATCTCGTGTGTTCTTTTCCCAGAAGTCTTATCTGCTTCCCGTTTGTACGGAAAGATATCTTCAAAGAACACAGCATCTCGAGATTCGATAATCATGTTTACATGAATATCAGGTATTTCTGACTTATGAACCAGAAATCTGTAGGCACTGCTATTTAAGGCATAGCCTATGAATATGCAGTCCATAGTTTTTGCTCCCAACTTAGTCTTTTTGGGTAATGATGCCAGCACCTTGCAAGGCACCCCCACATTTTGAGGTAATGGTAGGAAGGTGTCCTTCCATGCCATAACTCGAATGGTATTAGACCAAGTTTCTTGTGGGGTACTCTATTTAGAATATGATTTGCAGTTAATAGAGCTTCCCCCACAAGTTCTGCGGAGCTCCAGAACTTACGAGCATGGAATTAACCATCTCCTTCAATGTTCTGTTCTTCCGTTCAGCAATTCCATTTTGCTGAGGAGTGTATGGTGCTGTAGTTTGATGTATTATACCGAAACTAGCACATAACTCACTAAAATCATTTGATTCATATTCTCCGCCTCTATCGGATTTTAGAATCTTGATTTTCTTGTTGAGTTGATTCTCAACTTTGGCTTATATGTTGTAAACATATTTATTGCCTCATCCTTACTGTTCAAAAGATACACAAACAGTATCTTGTACAGTCATCGATAAAAGTAATGAAATACTTTTTACCGCCTCTAGTTGGCATAAACTTCAAGTCACATAGATCGCTATGAATTAACTCTAAAGGTTCTGTATTTCGATCTATTGAGTGAAATGAATTTTTAGCCAACTTGGCCTCAACACAAACCTCACACTTGCGAATTTCTTCCAAGTTGAGTCTAGGAATATATCCCAGATTAGACAAGTTTTTCAAAAACTTGTAATTTACATGCCCTAATCTAGCATGCCACAATAGGAGACTCAAGCAAATAAACAGAAGATTTTCCTTTATTAGCTTTGGGTACAAATACACGGACTTTTTATCAACCACTGCAACATTAGTTTTAAAAAGTCCATCAACAAGATAACCCTTTCCCACATACATCCCTCCCTTAGTAAGTACAAATTTGTCGGATTCAAAGACTATTCTAAATCTTTTCTTACTAAGTATAGATCCAGAGATTAGATTCTTGCGGATGTCTGGAACATGAAGGACATCGTTAAGAGTAAGCTCTTTGCCCGATGTCCACTTCAGGATGACCTTGCCCTTTCCTTCAACCTTTGAGGAAGCTGAATTACCCATGAATAATGCTCATCTTGCTCTACCCTTTGATATTCTGAGAATAACAATTTCTCCGAGCAGATGTGCCTAGTAGCTCCCGTGTCTACCACCAATCTTTGTTATTGGTTGTCAGATTTACTTCTGACACCACGGCTGAAAGACTTGGTGATTCATGGTTGGTCATGTGGGCCTGTGGGTGGCTTTTCTTGTTCTTCTTTAGACGGCTGCGGCATTCATTTGCTTTGTGACCTTCTTTGTTGCAGATGTAACAGGTCCCTTTGAAGCGCATGGTTCTGCCGTCTTGAGCCTTGCCTTTGTACCCCTGGGAAGGCTTCTTCCTCTTCAAGCTTTTGGAAGTAGACGCTTTCCCTTTGAGTCCTCGATCACATTTGCTTTTGCTTCGTAGGAGTTCTTGCTGCTCCTTTTCTCGGACTTGCGGTTGTCCTCCTCTATACGAAGCCTCACAATGAGATCCTCCAACTTTAGCTCCTTCGCTTATGCTTCAGGTAGTTCTTGAAGTCTCTCCACGCAGGGGGGAGCTTCTCCACGATGGTTGCAACCTGAAAAAGTTTCAGGAAGAATCATACCTTCGGCCTCTATCTCGTGCAAGATAAGTTGGAACTCTTGCACCTGACTGATGACAGTCTTGCTATCCACAATTTGTACTCCAGAAATCGTCCAACGACGAACTTCTTGGTACCAGCATCTCAGTCTTGTATTTCTTGTCAAAACTGGCCCATAATTTCTTTGCCGTAGTGATTGGACTGTAGACGTTATAAAGAGAGTTATCCAATCCATTAAGAACATAATTTCGGCAAAGGAAATCACCTTGTGTCCAAGCATCGACTGCAAGGACTGAGTCCGATCAGTTCCGGGTTCTGGTGGATCCTCCTGCAGGAATTTGGCCAGATGTAGAGTTGTCAAGTAGAAGAGCATCTTTTGTTGCCACCTCTTGAACTCTGTGCCATCAAACTTTCCTGGCTTCTCCGGCTTCGGGTTAGGAAGTGGAGTAGGCATCAAACCTTGGAGCGGTATGTTTGTTGCCTTGCTGGAGGTATCTTGATTTGTCTCATACATTTTTTCTGCAAGTTCAAGCAGAAACAGAAATGAAAAACTTTAATTGTCTTAAGATTGTTCGGTATTCTGCTTAACAAGAATCAATCTGACAACTAATCAAGATCACTGAGATATCAACAATCTAATTGGCCAGGTCGGCAAATATCAGGTGGGAGGTTTTCCGTTCAAAAGAACGTTCCTTAATTTAAGAACCACCTTTCAATTTCCTTCCTTAGTTTAAGCACCAATTAGACTGAATCCAAGTCAGTCTCGATATACTGTAAAGTATATCCCCTGTATAAAGGACTTAATCCACTTATACAGTATCACTTAGACTGAATCTAAGTCAATCTCGATATACTGTAAAGTATATCCCCTGTATAAAGGACTTAGTCCACTTATACAGTATTTGAAGTGAGGTACGCTTACAGCGAATCTCCTTAAGACAATTACGTCCCCCGCACCGGTGCTAACGGGATAATGGACGCTGGTCTCCCAAGATACAACACTTCTTCACGGTATTTGGATAGCACTACCAAATTACCGTACGTCGAACCGTAGTCAACCAGTACCTACACAGGATTAGAAAAACAGCGGTTTTATAACGACAAATTTCAAATGAATATTTGTCTTACTCTTTTGGAGGAACACCCACTGTTGAGGACGTAGGAAGATTGAAGAATTTATGGCAGAATCTCCTTTAGGAAGTCGTTTCGGATTCCCACTTCACTTGGAAGTCGCGGATTTCCACTTCGTTGAAAGTCGTTCTGGAAGTCGTGGATTCCCACTTTGTTGGATCCCAGTTCAGAACCGAAGTCAGAACTTTAGAGAGAGAGAGAGATCTCAGATTTGGTGTTTTTGAGAATGAAACCCTTGGAGCGCTATTTATAGCGCTCCGGAGGGGTATTCTCGTCCGCCAAATTCCAGCAGTTGCGACGGTTCGGACAGAACAGTCGCAACCGATCAACCGCCCAACCGCACTGTCGGTTTTCCGACAGCGGTTGGCGGAACGGTCGGATCTGTTCGCCGCGGACACCCGTTGGCGGGTGATACGAATCTCTCCGCGGCGGGCTGGACCAACTGACCTGATTCAAAAAGAACCAGGCCAGATAGAGGAACCGAGCCCAAGCCCAAGCCAAGCCCGAGCCCGGCGGTACCGGCACCGGCGCGCCGGCGGCGGCGCGCCGTGCGCGCATGTACGTATGTACGTGCATAGTTCCCTCCTTTTCGCGCGCGAAAACTCCAAGTACCCAAAGGGCACGCCCTTTGTTCTCAATTTTCTCTATTTATACCCATGAGCTTCCATCACATGGCTAATGTGGGACTAAATGCATGTAGCTAACTTTAGTCCCTTTTGGCTTTGAATTAGGCAATCTCTTGGACTTGAATATCTCATTCATTCGAAGTCGGAATTGAACATGTGAATATACCACGTTCATCACAAATGGAAGGAGAACACACTCCAACCATCATCCGGTTGATTCGATCAACGGATCTTACCATAATTCAACTCGAAGATTCACCTTTATATTCTTCAATTCCAACAATTTTAATTCCCCACATCTTTTTTTGAAGACAATTAATCACTTTTTTCTGTATTATAAGGAGAAAAATGTATGGGAGGATGGCATACCTTTGAAGACCTGCTCACATTTTTAGAGGGGGAAATCATTAAACAGCTTAAATTCTTTCAGATTCGCTCCTGTTTAGTTAAGGTTGAAAGTGAGGAAGTAAAGAAGTGAGAAAGTGGTAACAGTTCCCTTCTGAACTTGAGAATTGGTTAGTAAGTTTTCTAGTGTTTGGATGTTATTGAGAAGTGTGATTTGAAAAATGTTATGTCTTTTCCGGCATTTGAATTGTAATGTACAAGTGAAAGTAAAAAAGTTGACTACAAAGTTGACCGCAAAATAATATTAAAATAAAAATTAATTAAGAAAAATAAAAAATGAACTGTAATTAGAATGCAAGTGAGATTTACATGATCAAAAAATTAACTATTTTATGTTACAATTATTACAAATGAGATTTACATGACTACAAAATTAACTGAAGCACTTTGGAAGTGAGGAAATGATTGTGTAAAAGAGATAAGAGAAAAAGAAAAGAGAGTTTTTATTTTTCTTTTTCGGTGTTTAAATAGATAGATAAGTGAGCAATTATACTTTCTCATTTCTTTACTTTCGCCTACTTCCTTGCAATCAAACACCCTCGGTGATGTTTTGAATACTTCTTTTGGGATGGATAAATGGTGTTAGACAGCAGACATGATGGGATTTTGCATTTTAAGTTGAGAAGAAATCTAACTGGAAGTTTGATGGACAGATATTACAATTTACTCAACGCTATCTTTACGTTGAATTTAGTGAGGAATATGATATGAAAGTTTGGGTACTCTGAAGCTACAGGAGAAATTTACTGTCAAATCTTTTTATGCCTCATTGAATTTTGATGGGATTCAGTCACATTTAACTTGTATTTGGTCTACTCCTGAACCTTTGAAAGTCAGAATTCGGAAGTGGGTTACTGTATTGGATAAATTAAACACTGCTGATGTGTTGTTTGCTGAGCCGGTCTTGAAAAATTCAATGTCCTGAACAAAATTTTAGAAAATTCAATGTCCCGAAAAGATTCACTTATACCCGTCAAAATGCGAGGGGAGATGGCGAGGAGGCACAAGGGCAGCCTGTTGAGATGCAGACGGCTGAATATCAAGCTTTGAGTAAGGAATGAATTTATGGAAGATTTTCTACAGAATCAAACAAGGGAGGGGGTGGAGATCATTACCCCCAGACAGGTATTTTCTGTTTAAATTCTTCTCTAGTTTTTTAGCTTAAGTTCAGCTTAAGATCAAAACGGCGACCTATGAGGAGCAGGAGCTCAAACGAACCCAAGGCCGACCGCTTGACGGTTCGCGGTATGTGTTGAGGGGTATAACTCCATTTTGTATCCAACCTTTTTGGTATTGATATTAAATACGGGATGGAGTCTACACTGGACACCATCTTTTTTCTCAAATAAATAAATAAATAAATAAATAGGAAGACTTTACATATAAATTGTTAATTGCTCGTAAGAATTTGCGAAGAAAAAGGTATAAAAAATAAAGCACTAAATAACTCACACGTTTCTTAAAAACCACACAAATTTATATATTTCTATTTAAAGGACACATAAATTTGCAAGGGATAGCCTACTTTTATTATTATCTTCCTTATTCACTTTTAATTACACTATTAAATACTCTAACCCAATACAAAGACATGTACTAATTTATTAATTTTGACCATAAAATTTTTACAGATTTTAAATATTTTAACTACATGTGTATTTGCACATAACAGAAGACAAGCAAGCAGATTAAATTCATGCACACCAATAAAGAGGAATTAATGAGATTAAGATCATTGTAATTGCAACTGCATTTTTGTAACTACAGACTTAAAATGTGTCAACAAATTAGGTATTAAATGCTGAACAATAAAGTGGTTCATAATAAATATTGCTATTATGATTGGATAGAGATCAGAGTGGAGGATGGATGAAGGCTGTATTGGATAATTCAGGCAAGAATATGTGGTGATTATTAATGTAGAACAGATTAAGAAGCTACAGTTATTCAGTAAGGTTTGGCCAAAAAAGGTGGTAAATATATTAGCCTAATTCATTGCAATTGAATTCTATCAAAAAAAAAAAAAAAAATCTATCAAATAAAAAAAATTGACTTAAATTATAGAAAATCATCTCATTTGCAAAACCGAGATAACGCTTATATTATAATATTAGTATCCTTTAAGACTATACAAATGCCAAATGACTGTCAGAGACAGAGTGTTGCACTGAACTCTTAGATATATAGTGATAATTGAGATAGACTTATTTCCTTCTAAAAGGGTTTGACTCAGAATCTTTTCATCTCAAATATAACCTTTCGATATTCAAATATAAAATCCACTCCGTTGAAGTTGATCTATATTATTTCAATTATTTATTAAAAAAATCAAATATTTTAAATATTTTTTGCTTATCAATCAAGCGGCGCAAAATGAACAGCCGAAAGTAGTGAGCTGGTTAGATCTATATCTTTAGCCATACAAATTCTCGATCCGGCCATTTGATTATGATTTAAATATTTAAAAGCCCCTACAAACCAATTTTTGTTAGGTTTCAAATGTTCAACACCGTTAAACTAACTAACTTATTTTTGTTTTCCCCTTACTTAATAAATGGACAAAAAGTATTCAAAACACTTAATTTTTGATTTATAGATACTTAAAATAATATAGATCAATTTTAACGGAGTGAATCTTGTATTTGAAGTGAATCCTCTGTTCGAATATCGGATGTTATTATTTGAGTCAGAAGAACTCGGCCTCAAATCTTTTTTAAAAGAGACAAGTCTATCTCGTCATAATTCGGCAGAATTGAAATGGATCTTGTTTAATCTCTCTAACAGTAACTTATAATTGCATTATTCGATGCAAAAGATCTCTCTTAGAGAAAATTTTCTAATAATAAATTGCAGTCCCTGGTTTCCACACGAGTGAACCTACAAATAGAAGGTGTGAGGTTATCAGCCTGCTCTTTTGCTGTCGGCGATGAGTCACCGACCGAGGGAATATTTTAGAGGAGTGAGTACGGTCGCTGCTGGATGCCGGGATCTGCGGTGACGTCATCAGAGGCAGAGAGGCAATTATGCGTGCATGAACAACAAAAGGAAACTGATAAGCACACGCTCTTTCTACCCTGACTGTACCCCGATGTGACATAAAATCGGAGAAGATTGAGAGCGAAACGCCCGGTGTGTAATTAAGTAATGAAGGGTGGAGATATAATCGTTGTCAGAGGAGAAGGTGAAGGACAGAGAAACAGGTTTCACCCCGCAAGGAGACCCATTACGTCACGTGAGCACGTGCCTCTATTCATTAAAAATCCTAATGTAAGTTTAAAAATTTTACTCAAAGAAAAAGTAATTATATTCTTAATAATAAAAAAATTAGAAAAATGCATATACCAAAAAAGCTTTAAGAATAATAATAATAAAAAATTGTGATTATCCACTTTCTTTTTATGATTCTCTAATGTATCTTTAAAATTCTTCCTTATTTTGAATAACATCCATGAAAAATATATTTTGAAATATTTTCAAAAGAATCTTTAAGTTATTTCAAGTAAAAAAAAAAAGTAATAACTATGCACAAATCTAATAGCTATTCTTGGTGTTTCTTTCTTTGTAACTCATGTTGAAAATATCCTTTTTCACATGACTTATTTCTCTTTTTCTAGCATTTTTCTTTAGATCACACGAGTCAAGTTAGTTGTCGTAAATAACAATAGCCCAATCGTTTGTTTTTACTATAGAATAATAATTATAGCAACATTTTAGATTTTTCTTTTTTTTTTTTTATGGCTGGAGTTACGACTAAATTGATTAAACTTTAGTTACAATAGTAGATGGGTATAATAAAACTCAATAGAATGCCATATCAGCTCTACTTCAACAAATTTTATGCAATAATATTTCATCATTCATTGAAGTAAACAATTATTCTCTATTTACTCTATTTAGACTTACAATTATGAGTTGTCAAACCGAACATATGACCCAAGTTCTAATTGCATGTATGACCTAAGTTCTAACTGCATGCATCTGGAGCTACAATGTAGCTCCACCTATCGAACCACGTAAACGAGGCAAAACGATAATTTTTGTTCATGAAAACTATATATATTAAGTTTCTCCTCTTTATTTTCATCCCTGTAATGTATCCTTATTTGTAGCCTCACATAGGGTTGTTTGGTTCGATGTAATTGGAGCCACATTGTAATTGCAACTACATGTAGGTGTATTGTTTGGTATGTTAGAAGCAAGAGAAAAATGTTACAGTGAGAAATAGGAAGGAAAAGGTCAGAAATTAAGATTTGTGCATTTTCCTCTTCCGGTGTTTTGTTGTAATATGAAAGTGTAAGTGAAAAAGTATATTGTATTTTTCAATGTTTGGTTATTGATTACTTATCAATTTTACATATTATACACTATATTCTTACATTTATTTTAAATAAAACTCTGCTATTTAACCTCCTCTTTGTTTATTAGTGTGCAAGTTATTTATTTAGTGTTTAAAGATAAGAAAAGCCCAAAAAGCACAAAGAACCTAATTAAATTCGGAGTTTAAAGTAACTATTTTTCAAGTCTAGAGAAAAAAACGAATATTGTCTGAATCTCCACTTTTCAATTCAATTCTAATAATATACTTTAGGATGACGGGACTAGGCGAAATTTCAAAAGAAAATGCGATATTACCAGCTCCTGGTTTGCCGCATTTTCCCCAAATTTGTCGCGGAAACGCGACAATCCTGGGGCCTATAACTCAGCGCTTTGGTGAATGATTTCGATTCCTCAGATCCCCCTGCGTTCTCCAATAAATATCCTATTAGAGGCAGAGAGATAGCAACACAGATATCAAAATTATGGTGTCAGATTAGTTTAGTTTAGATTTTTTTTCTTTTATTTTCTGCTTCTTTGTAATTTAAATTAGAGAGAGATTCACAAGAAAAAGAGAGTGTGTGTGAATTCAAGGGTGACAATTGATGTAAGTTCATTCATTCTCTTATTATTTCTTTATTTAATCGAAAATTGCTTTTACATTATTTTTGTGTATTCTTCTTCATGATTTATAAATTTATTAACCTTCTAGATAACTCGTCTTTTTTTTATTTCTAAATCCATATGATCTTATGGCATCTAAATAGTCTTGTCATTGTGAGTGTCACTGATAACTCATAATAATGGAGTCCTTCTTTTTTGTATTAATTCATGCTTGCTTTTTGAGTTTTGATTTTATAGTGTGGATGAAAATCGAGTCACTTCTTATAAGTTAGGCACTCATTGTCTTCAATTCGAGGTAAACTGTTACCAAAGGCCTAAGGTTAGACAATCGTCTGAAAAAGTAAGTAATCTTGTTGGAACACTTGGGAGATTTTTAGTCACGAATTTTGTTTCCTTTAATCTCTTTTAAAAACTAAAAATACAAACTTTTCTTTTTATTTCTTCTTCCTACTCCCTCTTCTAACTTAACATAATTTTTTTTTTATCTTTTTCAAAACAAAGAAGAATAACTTAACTGATTTAGTGATTAAAAACATATCAAAAGCTTGCATCTTCCTCCTTGTGGATCACCACCCGCTTAGCCACTTGCTACCGCGATTAAATTGCAAGAATCTAGAGTAACACTTTTGATTTCAAATTACATATTTAATATGTCAGCTTTTTTCCAATCAAATTTTGGCGCCGTTGCTGGTGAGGGAACGATATTTCTTTTATTACTAAGTAGTTAATTTTTTTCCTCTGTTTTTATGTGCAGGGACAGATTACAAGAACTTAGCAACTGCAGAATATAAATAGACATCCTGTGACTTGAATCCTTCTTGAACTAGACAAGTCTCTCTCTCTCTCTCTCTCTCTCTCTCTCTCTATATATATATATATATATATATATATATATATATATATATATATATATATAGGGTCAAGTGCTCCTAGTTGGTCTCCTTAGATTACAATATAAGGAGGAGGCCTAAAACTCACCATGCACAATTCATATGAATGTCCACTCCATTTATCATGATTTTCATGTCCTAAAATTCTTATATATAAAAATTCATGCAGTTTGAACTTTTTTTGACCCATCGATCAAACAGTGTCATTTGTTCTATTATTGAAAAACTGTTCATTTTGTAACCATTTGATGCATGGGTAAAAAGTATAAAAAATGTATGATTTTTTATACACAATCATTTTAGGATATCTAGATCAAAAGAAATGGAGTAGATCATCTTTAGAGATGCTCCACGGTAGTTTTTTAAGATATCTAGATCAAAAGAAATAGATTTGTTTGATTGCAGTTTTTAGATACCTAAACTATGGTTTTATTTATACATGAAATTCAAATTATAACATATTAGCTAACCTTCACTTCAGGTCATACATCAAGAGTTAAATTTCTAAATTATGATCCTAAAGTACAGTCTCATGACTAATTCAAATCATAACACATTAACAAAATGAATAATTTACAGTTACACAAAAAGACATCATAATCAGTTTACAAAAAAGCTTCCCTAAGAGCTGCAGTTATCTATGTTGTACGGATACGACAACATTGAAATGAACACAACATGTAGACACGTGATTTTTCAAAATATACGCGACACGTGTATCCGACACGTTTCGGACACGACACGGCTCCATGATAGAAGTATCCATCCTACATAGACAATCACAATTCTTCTAGTTCTGTTTTATTTATTAAGGGCGTGTTTGGTTGCAAGGAAAGGGGCGAAAGTAAGAAAATGGGGAAGTATAATTGCTCACTTCCCTATCTATCCAAACACCAGAAAAAGAAAATAAAAAACCCCTTTTCTTTTTCTTTTTTCTTTTCTCTTTTACACAACCATTTCCTTATTTTCAGAGTGCTACAGTTAATTTTGTGGTCCTGTAAATCTCATTTGTAATAAGTTGTAGCACAAAACAGTTAATTTTTTGATCATGTAAATCTCACTTGCATTCTAATTACAGTATATTTTTTATTTTTCTTAATTAATTTTTATTTTAATATTATTTTGCGATCAACTTTGTGGTCAACTTTTCACTTCCACTATCATATTACCATTCAAACACCGAAAAAGACATAACATTTTTCAAACCACACTTCTCAACAACATCCAAACACCGGAAAAACTTACTAACCAATTCTCAAGTTCCAAAGAAATTGTTACCACTTCCTCACTTCTTCACTTCCTCACTTCCACCCTTAACCAAACATGTCCTAAGTTGAGTTGCTAAGGCAAAAAAGAAAAGTTAAGTCGAACTCACAAAGTCAAGTAAACTTTATTTCTTAGTCTTCATTTCATACAATGAACTTGACAGTTAGAAAAATGCACACAAATTTATATGAAACAAATATCAAAAAATTGTACAGAAAAAAAATATATATATGTTGAGATATCCATGAAACAACAAAAATAGCTTGCCCTGATTCACCATCATTGAAAATTCGTTTTTGTCACTTTTTTATGGAAGAATTATTTCAAATATTACCTCCTTTCTAAGATGGCTCCAAGTAAAATAGTTTCCTTTTGACATAAAAAAAGAGAGTTGTTTCTTTATTATTGGCAGCAACAGTTATCGTCCAAAGTACTTAGGGCATCTCATAACCAAATTTTAGTCTTTAATTATAAAGATGGATGGAGACGATACGACATGATATAAAAGCTAAAGGTGTTAATGAAGACACATTTCTCGATAGGAATGAATAGAGAAAGCTGATTCATGTGTCCGATCCGGAGTAATTCTCTTTTGGTTCATGTAGCCGATCCCAAATACTTGAGAGAAATGGCTTAGTTGTTGTTGTTGTTTGTATTTCTAAATTCAGTAATTTACTATTTATTAAACTACTTGTGGGAGATATTATCTAATATTTATTTTTCTTGAGTTTGTTAAATTCAAATAAAAGTCTGATTTTGTTTCATTATTCTGGTTATGCACGCCAAACCCAACTTTAGAAGATAGGATTTCTGTAGTAGCTACATTATGGACTATTTGATTAAATAGAAATTAAATATCCAGTTTATAAGAAAATTATTCCAAGATGTCATCTTTCGTTGTATGTACTATACTTGATCTTTACTCGGTTTAGTTCCGTAAGAACTAGACAGTGGATGGTCTATTGCAGTAGTAAATTTTTTCTTTTCTTTTGCTATTTAACTCAATTGCCGATGATATTCATACGCGACTGCCGGGGAGCAAACTCGGGGCCTGACCGGACCTCATCAGGGGGAGAAGAATGTCCACTGACAAGCAAGCTCGAAACGGTGACCACGAGAAGAGCTTGTTCTCTAACAGACCATGGGGCCACCGTTGAGCCATTCACAGGGGACTACACGCTTTATTGCAAAAAGTAATTGATGATTTGTAGAGTCTTCTAAAGATCTGTTTGTTTGAGGAAGCGCGGGGCTTGGTGACAGTTCTTCAAAATCTCGTTTGGTTGTATAAAAAAAAGAAGAAAAATATCAGGTGGGTCCCATCAAAATCTGACCTAACGCCTTTAACCCGTTTCCTCAGTCTGCGCTGAGAAAAAAGAGAGAAACCGGATCGGGTGAGCGCCACCACCAAGGCCGGCCCTAGGGTAAAGCTGCTAAAGCAGCCGCCAAGGGCTCCCCAAATCAACAAGGCCCCTAATAATTATTAATTTAATAGTTTAATTAATTAATTATTCTTAAAAAATAATTAATTACTTCATATTATGAGAAAAACACTTGAGATATGTGCATAACAAATAGTTGAAGACAATAAAAGACATCAATTAATTAGTATCTCCAACTCTTCACCTTCTAACCCTTCACCTTATAATAATATATAATTTATTCTTTTTTCTTCTCTTCTTTCAAAAGTCTAATTTCTCCAACACCAACAACTCTTCAAATATATAATCTATTCTAATTTCTCCAACCAGCAACAATCTCTTCATCTTCTCACTGCTTCACAAATTTCTCCAACTCTTCACCTACTTACTGAGGAACAATCTTTTTTTCTCCCTTTTCACAGCAACCGGGACCGTCACCCTCCCTAGGGCCAGCCCGGCAGCCCCAGCCCAGGCCTGGCCTCTCCTCTCCCTTTCCACCTCCGGCAGCCCAAGGGCCAGGCGCAGGGCCGGCCCCTCCCCCCTTCCATCCTTACCGCTTACTGAGATTTAGACTGTTAGTCACCCCCCTCAAGGCCAGGCGCAGTCTTCGTCTCCGAGTTCGGGTTCGGGTCCGGGCTCTCCCCCTTCCCCAGGCGGCGCCGGCGTAGGCCAGGGGCCCAGCGGTGCCGCGGCGGTTGCATTAATAATATTAGCACGATTAAATCTTAATAATAAATTGTTTTTTAAAGATAATGTATCAGGCTGCACGGTTAAATCTTTATCACAAACGCGTTGGGAAAGTCACGTTGAAAGTGTTAAATCTATACGATACCAAGCTCCGAAAATTCGAGCAACATTAATAATATTAGCAAATAATGCTATTTCGGATAATAGGGCCAAAAGTGATGCAGATAGTATAGTTGAACAAATTGAGAAGTTTGAGTTCTTATTGGGCTTATGTATTTGGTACACTATTTTACATGCTGTTAATGTTGTTAGCAAATATCTCCAAGTTGAGGACATGCAAATTGATGTTGCTATAACTCAATTAAAATACCTAATTAGTTTCTTTGAAAAGTATAGAGAAACCGAATTTAATGATGTCATGATTGAAGCTAAGAAAATCGCAAAGGTGCTAGAAGTTGAACCTATTATTCGAGAAAAACACATCATTCGTAGAAAGAGATATTTTGATTAAAATGTTGATGAAGAAAAACTTGCACAATCAGCTCTAGAATCTTTTAAAGTAAACTACTTTTTATTTGTCGTAGTTCAAGCCCTTTCTTCCCTCACTAGCAGGTTTGAACAATTTCAAGAATATGAACAAGTTTTTGAATTTTTGTACGATTTGAATAAGTTAAAATTACTTGATGTTGAATGTTTGAAATATTATTGTCTTAACCTTAAAAGTTATCTAAAACATGACTTGCAATCCGATATTGATGGAAAAAAATTAGCATCCGCACTAAAAATCTTGAAAGATATGTTACCGAAAGAAACAACAAAAGCAATAGAAGTGCTTAATTATATAAAAAGAACGGGTGGTTGTTTTCCAAATACATGGAATACTTATAGAATTTTGTTAAGTATACCAGTAACTGTTGCATCAGCTGAAAGAACCTTTTCTGAATTAAAATTGATTAAAAATTATTTTCGATCGACAATGTCTCAAGAAAGATTAAATGGTTTAGCTATGTTATCTATTGAAAAAGAAACGATTGATAAGTTTGAATATGAGAACATAATTAACAATTTTGCAGCTAAAAAAGTTAGAAGAATATTTTAAAAGTAATTCATCAAGAAAAATTATCAAAAGCCCTAGTCTGAAATCTCGCTTAGGGCCCTGTTACTCTAAGACCGACCCTGACCACCACTCAGTTTTCTTTGAGAAATCTGAGAAAGTGAGAAGCGTGACGTTCAATATTGTGTATTTTATTTCTTTATTCACTTTTTAACAAATCTACTTAACAATACTCCTCTTGAAACATAAAAAGAAAAAAATAGCATTTAATACTACACGCTTTATTGCAAAAAAGGAAAAAAAAAAAGTATAAGAAACAAACTAATAAAGGTCAAATAACTATTGTCTTTAGTGAATTAAAAAAAAAAAAAAAAGTGAAACCTAATGACGTATAAAGATAATACATGTGAAGTGAGAAGCATAGTACTACTTAATTATATTATAACCACAACAGAAGTTAAAAGGATACAACTCCATGAGTGTCAGCTCTTTCGTTTCTTCTCTCTCTTCTCTCTCTCTTTAACTTTAATGTGGACCCTGCATGTGGTATCACTTTAGGTCAAATCTAGTTACTGATGTTAATTAATTAAGCTTCTTTAGGTTCTTTTTTTTTTTTTTTTTTGGCAATATCTGTGGAGCATAAAGCTATTACAGTGACATGTGATGCTATTTTTTATTTTTATTTTTTTATTTTTTGTGTTATGTAATGCTATTACAAAACATACGTAAACTATTATTTATATATACAAGGTAATATTGCCCATTTAGAACGTGGGGCAAGAATGTGAGGCTATGAAATAATTTTGTAGTGAAAAGCAAGAACAATTAAAGCTTAAGTTCATTTCCTCGGAGGAAAAAAAGTAAAAAAAGAGAGAGAGACTGTGCTCATTAGCAACTAATAAGGTTGTTTTCACTTCTTTTTCAAAGTTTGAATTAGTATTCATCTATTGTCGGGTATTCACGTGTGAATATAATCTCACATAGTAAAGTGAAAAAAAAAAATGTGATAAACTTAAATAGAAAATTAAGATTAAGATCTAATAACTTTAAGTTTTTGAGTTAATTTGGTTTTCAATCTTTGTTTAAGACTAACTTCCCAATAGCAGTATCAGAGCCTCATTATGGCCAACGCAGAGAATATGAAACAGGCCCCACGGACTATTCCGATACAAATATAGCCTCACAGTGAAAAGTAAATAAAAATAATAATGAATATCCATATGCGAATAGAGTCTCAGCATTGAAAAGTAAATAAAAAAGTTGTGAACTTAAATAGAAAGTCGAGATTAAGACTTAACAACTTAAACTTTTAGGTTAATTTGAAACTCAATCTTTATTTAAGACCCGTTGTGTTCTCCCGTAAAGACCCGTGCAACTTGCTAACAACTATTTTTATGAGTTTTAGTTCAATTGGAATGGTCCACTTCGGTTAGGGGAAAAAAACTCAGCAGAAAGACGACTTATTCTATTTAGCTTTGCTCTAATGATGTTAGGTTTTTAGTTGACATTAATCTAATAACATTAAGTATTTAGCCAACACTAATCTAACTTAAAATGTTGATCTATGCAATTGAACATACCGTTGAAAAAAGAAAGTAATTTAGTTTTCTTTCCCCATCTAACATTTAGATGGTGACTATTTCACTTTAGAATAAAGAAAAATTACAAATTCTTGAATATGAAAATATTTTTTGCACTTTTAATACATAAGTTACTCCAGTAAATACATTTAGGGCATGTTTGGATTCAACCGGAAAACCGGAAATGAAAAGTGGGAAACTCATTTTCCCATTTCTTTGTTTGTTTTGAACCGGAAATGATAAAATCTCTTTTCTTTTTCTCTTTTACACTTTTTCTTTTCTCTTTACACTTTCATTTTCCCACTTGCAAGGTGCTACAATTAATTTTGTGATCATGTAACGCTCATTTGTATATTAAATATATAATTTTTAAATATTGAAAATATCAAATTTATTACTATTTAATATTTAATTGACAAATTTATTATATATTTTAATTTTCAATAGCAGATTTATTTTAATACTATTGGCATTATTTAAATCACCAAACAGTTAATTTTGCGATCAACTTTTTCACTTACACTTTCACACTACTAATCAAACACCGAAAAATCTAATATACTTTTTCACTTACACTTTCACTTTACAATCAAACACAGGAAAACTTACTTGCAAGAATACACTCTCACTTTTCCATTCCCATTTCCCGCTTGCGGCAAACCAAAGAGGCCCTAAGTAAGCAGGTGACAATTGCTTTTGCCACATCATCAGTTCATAATTAAAGAAATATATGCACGTGACATGCACGTGTAAAAAGGAAGGGATCAAAAGGCTCCAAACTCTCACATGGGTTACACTAGGAAAACTTAGAACAAAAATCTAATGGTAAACCCTAGCACATGGAGAGTTAGTTGAGTAGGATCTTGTACCTAACAAGGTCCCTACAACTTCCACAAGGGCCCTTTTGTCTCCAAGTAGGGCAATCAAGGATGATACTATAAAGCATGAGGACCCCATAGTAATTATAATTGTAGGTCTACCAATTGGGTGTGTGAAAGATTCTCTCATTTTGGCTTTTGGCCTACAAACACATGCATCTCATCACAAACCTTTAGAAGAAATTACAAGCAAGAGATGATTAGAACAGTGATTTTGTTACTTGTTTGATGTCATTTTTAGGTTCTCCAAGATTCAATAGAGCATCCAAATGCAACCAACAAGTGGAGAGTTTCCATCTCTTTCATTAGCTAGTTTAATTTTGGGCCTGTTTGGTTAAGAGTGGAAGTGAGGAAGTGAAGAAGTGAGGAAGTGATGATAGCTTCCTTTGAAACTTGGGAATTAGTTAGTAAGTTTACCGGTATTTGGATGTTATTTGGAAGTGTGATTTGAAAACTGTTATGTCTTTTCCGATATTTGAATGGTAATGTGAAAGTGAAAGTAGAAAAATTGACCACAAAGTTGACCGCAAAATAATATTAAAATAAAAATTAATTTAGAAAAATAAAAAATGGACTGTAAGTAGAATGCAAGTGAGATTTACATGATCAAAAAATTAACTGTTTTGTACTACAACAAATGAAATTTACATCACCATAAAATTAACTGTAACACTTTGGAAGTGAGGAAATGATTGTATAAAAGAGAAAAGAGAAAAGGAAAAAGGGTTTTCTTATTTTCTTTTTCTGGTGTTTGGATAGATAGGGAAGTGAGAAATTATACTTCCTCATTTTTTTACTTCCGCCTACTTCCTTGCAACCAAACACGTGATGCATATGCATAGGGCCACATGAGGAATGCTCGGTAGCGAAGACACATGCCAAGCTTCATGCTCTTCAGAAGAGAAGCATTCAGTGGAGAGCTACTCTGTATCTTGTACCGAACAATGGGGAATCTAAGTACAACAATGAGTAAACAAATTTAAAGAAATAGATTTTTCAAACAGAATTCAAATCAACTAAAGATATCGACCGGTATTGATAGGATATTAACAAATCTATTCTATACAACTATAAAAAGCACCGGTTGAAATGAAACAATAAAAAGATATTGCCCATCACTTTTGCCCACTTTGGAAATTTTTTCATTGTTAATAAAATTTTAAAAATATTACTTTACACCAAAACTATTTAAGTAATTTTAAAAATTATATGCTAAATATAACTCTCTCTGAGTCTCTCATATAAAATCACTCAGACAAAATATTTATCTATCTTTTCATCCTTATCTACAGCCACCATCTAACTAACTCCTCTTTCTCTATATTTGAGGCTACCGAATATATAGACACTAACAATAGAATATTACTATTTTGAAAAAAAAAAATCATATGGAAATCATAAATTTATGAATTATCTTTTCTATATCTTACTTATTTTTGGAGTAAACACATGGTAAATTCTAATTTGTAACAACTTTTAAAATTTTAGACTGCTTTAGATAGTCTATGTATCGTGCCTAAATTTAAATGAATATTAATTTAACATTGACTTTACCATTCTTTTACATGTCTTAAAGTGTTTGATAAATCACAAATTTATAAAACATGCAACACAACATTTTATGTCATAGTAACGATTATTTGATAATATTAATTAATAAGCACAAATGTATAACCATATTTCAATATTAATTTTTTTGTTTCTTAAACGTACCTGGTATACTTGGTAATGTAAAAAGTTATAGAGAAAATAAGTTAAGACCCTAATTTGGTCGTTTCTTATGATACATACAAGATACAAGTAGCTTAAGCTTGTTTTTAATGAAGATTGTTTCACTGTACGATATGGATGTGACACTTCAAATATACATGTATTTGGTATAAGATGTCGGTTGGAATGTTTTATTAGGATATGTTTATAGTTTGCACTCACATGCATGTCCATGTTTTAAACAAACAAATATCGAATATCAATAGTTAAAACAAATACAGAATTTCAGACCAAAAGCATAGAGGCAAAAATCTTTCATATAATCTTATTAACCCCACAGGACTAAAGAGCTCTAAAGAGAGAATGGTCAGATTGTAGATCAGCATCTAGTAAGCTAACTTTGCTGACGAAGCTGTACGCATGACAAATATGTAAGATAATGGCTACTGATATTGCATAATTTGCCGCTTTAGTTCAAGCTGTTAAAGGTTCACTCGGCCCCACAGGTGCCTTTAGCCCTAGGTAACTTTTCTTTCGTTATGTTATCCTGCTGGGCGTTATGCAAGAGATCTAGAGTTCAAATCATGTACACATGCGCAAACAAAAAAAATAACAGAAACAGAAGAAGAAAAGCATTTACTTGTGGCGAGACAGCGGAAGGCAATTCAGAAAACTGCATCATCCATTGCTTCATATTCTATATGGATTTGCTCCCAGTGGAGAAGAAAGAACCCACAAAAAGAACTTGCCTGAGTATATTGATCAAGAAACAAATTGTGTTTCATGTGAAGTGCAAAATTTTGGGCCGTACCTCTGCAGGCAAATTAGGAACCATTGATTCCAAAAGAAAAAAGGGCCTGCAAACAAAAGGAAAAGTACAAGGTCATCAGCTTAGGTTGATTGGTCCCTTACCTTTGCTCCTTGGCCTTTGCCCTCCGTCACAAAGGAAGTGGACTAGCCTTTTCGAATACCTTTACCTTTTCTGGACAATATGCTACGTCTTCATCGTCTCTAACAAGATTCATCTGCACACAGAATAACAAACACATAAATGAAATGAATCGCACCATGGACAGTAATTCTGCAGACCATGAGCTTGCAAGAGCAAGCAGTCGATCTTTGGTGAGCAGCAGCATGCAGTTCTTATTAGTTCATGAATGTAAATCTGTGTGGTTAGATGCTCAAAAAGAAAAAAAGGATGCTTTGGGGCTACTAGACAACCACCCATGGCCTCATATCAGGCTTTGAAATCAATACTTTTCTCTTTATAGACTACATTATTAACTTTGTAACTCAACCAGATATTATCCTTGAGAAATCTGATGCACAGGTCGTGTCAGAACTTTTAAAGGATCAGGCTATGCAATCTATTACCTCTCAGATTGAGAAAATAGCACAGTGCATAATTTAAGACATTTGAAATGAGTGTTAAGAGAGGTTGAGCATAGATGACAAGGATGTTATTATCATTTAAGCAAACTCAAAGCAGGCCCCGTCTGCCGTAGTCTTCCCTTGCCACCCTTCAAGGAACTGCTCGCCAAATCAGAAAGACAATGATTGGTTTGGGGTGCGTCGTATGCCCATTCTTGAAGTCGACATAAACCAGGCCAAACTGGTTTGTGTATCCTTGAGGCCATTCAAAAATGCCCAAGAATGACCCTGCAAAACAGCCACAAACATCAGTACCATCCCTGTTCCAGATACATAGGGTTCATTATCCATCCTCAAATTTCTATTACTGGCAGTAGAATATAGCCAATAGTTATGTGCATGCAAGAGAAAATGTTATATGCTGTCTAAATAAAAAGCTACATTATTCAACCTAGATGATGTAAGAAAGGATATGATTATCATTCCAGATATTCATTTGTGGCTTAATCACAGAGGAAATTCAACTTGTTTATCCCTGGTATTAACCGAGGTTAAAAGATATTATCAGAAGTCGGTTTGTAAAGCCCTCCTTAAGCCAGGTTAATTATTTAACTTGGCGGCTGGGTTTATTTTAACATATACCGTTATGCCTAAAAAAACTGTTTGACAAAACAAAACCCTGGATTAAACTCTCTTAACATCAACTTCAACAGTGCCTACAATTTCAGTTTGGCAACCATGTCACTCAAACAAGGCAGACAATAGTATGTGCTATACCCAGTAAGCTGCACTCCTTCAAGATTAATACACAATCTTTAACATACCCACATGGGATAAGTACATTGAGCATATGCATGAAATATCATTTCTTCAAATCACATAAAAAGTATGCAATATTTCTTTCAACCTGTAACCACCATATAGCTATAAAATAAACAGATGATGATTTAACAATTAGATTGCTGGGCAGAACATCAATGTTACCAATACATGGTTGCTTGCCACTGTGATTCTAGGTAATAAATTCAACATATGAATTTATGATATTAGTAACTAAAGCATTACTCTGTGTCAATTTGCTGATTTTATACTATAAATAAAATACTAATATGATATTCATAGACATAAAATAATGTAATTGTGTGTAGGACAATTTTCACATGACGAAGAATGAAATATGGGTCAGTCCTACATGCTACGTATCATCGGCCTGCTCTCATCACCATATTTCAAATTACTATTTACCTACTAAAAGAGAGTAGTCACCAAATTACATCAATGTTCTCCAGTATTATTATTTCCACCATTTCCACATGATACAGCAACACCAGATTGCAAAATAATTAAAATATCTTCATCATCCAAGATCCTTCATGAACACACAATGAGAACAGCATTGAATGAATGAATTACATTGATGTGCATGAGCTCCGACGCATAGAGGAGCCCCTTTCTGAAGTTTCACATCCTAATTCCTTGAGTAGTCGATAGTTTTTTATTCCTCAATCCCACATAGTTGATGGTATTTTGTCATAGTAAACATAAAATGTGATTGTGCCTTAAATTCGTTCTTATGGTTAGATACCACATGGGGAAAGAGATTTCATGATATATATTTTTTCCCATGATATTGAGTCTCACCTTTCAAATGGTGAAAAACAAACCTTACATTTTCCTAACATCCACTACCAAGCTCTTAGGAAGACATAAGCTTTGCTTTTCACCAAGCACGCCGAAGAGCAAGGAAGAAGAATCCGGTTCGAAGAAGAAACCTAGCTTTGATTCAGCTAAAAAGTTCGTCAATTTTCTACCACTTGTTATGTTTAGGGTTAATCGAGCATTTGGAGGGATGGGGTGGCTACCATAGTGTTCTAAATAGTGTTTTTAGCCTAGCCTGCTGCTTTTGCATAGCCGTAGTAAACCGCCAAATTTTGGGTGTTACTAGTCCAGCCCCTGGCTAGAGATGGTAAAGCCTAAAACCCATACTTCCCTTCTACACCCTAATCCAATTTATTTAAATTAAAAGAAACCAAATTGGCCACCAACTAACTCCCAACCAGAATTAATAACTGCTACACCCTAGCCTCACTATCCAAACTCAAAGAAACCAAACAGGAACATCTACTAACTCAAACTAAACATTAATAACTCGTACACCCTAAATCCCGGATCAAATGAGGCCTGAAAGATTCATATAATCATCTATTGGGTCACAGATGTGACTAAAAAGAAGGTAACAGAATCATTTTCCAACATCCCTTAGAGCTACTGCAACAAAACAATTCACAAGGGAGGAAATTATGAAATAATAATACAACACAACCATGCAAAAAGGGGGAAATACTTGTTTTGCAACATTTGCTACCAGGTGTTCAGCCCAAATCAAACGCAATCAGTGAAAAACACTATACAAAGCATTTTATGGACAGACAAGTTGTAGAAACACTATAAGAAGAAACTAATATGAAGACATTCAGTAAAAACACTATAAGAAGAATATTTTAGCACCCATGAAAAAATTGAGGGAGATAAAGGTAATTTCACAATCTATAGGTAGTCATGATATATGCATATATGCATAGATGCGCACACACATGTGTGTGTTGAAATATAGAATGCACCTCAATTCTTCTCATGAACTTATAAACCAGGTACTGACAGGACATTTATCTTCTCTTAAGCTGTAATCTGTAATAATCACTAAAAAAGGCACACACTTTGTAGTTTTACACCAAAAAAATAAAGAAAATAAGTTGGTTTCTAAAGTCTACATCCAGGTTGATTTTCTCAGACTGCTGCTCTGCACGTTCAGTTGATTTCTAAAAAACTAAAAATCAAGATATCTACATGGTTGCACTGACTATAGAACCCTATTTGTTAACTAGTGCAGCCAACAACATGCATCCTATGACATGTTAATTTGCTCTGAAGGAGCCTCTATGCAAACCATTTGCTCTTCAATCTTTAGCTAGTACACATGTCAACAAAAGTTGTTTTATGGAAATTCAGTGAGATACTGTTTGGCTATTTTTTAAACCTGGTGTGAACTAAACATAGCAACAATGATGCAAATTATGTAGAATTGCATTGTATGGTGAGGGATGGCAAGCAGCAACAAATTTATTGAAGTTAAACTGAGCCGACTTATAGATCGATATGTTTGCTAGTGACAATTGACTGCCTTACAAAGTAATTAATTTGAAGGATCCATAACAATATTACATCATCAATGCAATTTAACAAACTAAATTCTAACCAATACCAGTAAGATATAATAATAGTACAATGACAATTAATTTGGAGCGGGCACAAGCATTCCGCAAAACTTAAAATGTTGCAGGATAACTAACACGCAACAGGGGTAGATGACACTTAACATAAGCTCAATAAGTTTTGATGTGGAATGACTGGATGAATCTGGATTTGCTTAATACTTAAAACAAAAGAGCAAGGCTCAAGCTTCAATACTTTAGAAAACAATCCCCATTAATAATACACATATTCACCAACAAAAAAAATATAAAAGAAAGAAAATTTTATTCTTAATTAACAAATTTAACAGAAAATCAATATGCAAAAGGATCTCAATCTAAAACATAGAAATCCCTGAGTATGGTTTCTCTCGCTAGTTAGGTAAATTAGCAAATGCTGAATTCAGTAGATCTCCCAGAAAAATAACAGAAGCAGACGAGATAACTCAATCTTTCCAAAACAAATTTCACAATCCATCAAGGGACATTAGATTGAGACTTAGCAGAACAAAATTAAGCAAAAAGAAAACACTGCTGTGACAAAAATTTAAAAAAAAAAATCAGCAAATGGATATATATATATATATATATATATATATATATATATATATATATATATATATATATATATATATATATATATGAGATAGACTTGTATCCTTTCAAAAGGATTTGATCCTGGATCCTTCCCACTCAAATTCAACCCTCCAACATTCGAATACAAGATCCACTCCGTTGAAGTTGATCTATACTATTTCAAGTATCTATAAACCAAAAATCAAGTGTTTTAAATACTTTTTGCCCATCCATCAAGCGACGCAAAATGGACGGCCGAAAGTAGTGAGTTGGTTAGATCTATGTCTTTAGACATACAAATTCTCGATCCGGCCATTTCATTATGATCTAAACATTTAAAAACCCCTATAAACTAATTTTTGTTAGATTTCAAATGTTCTACACCGTTAAACTAACCAACTCACTATTTAGGCCGTCCGTTTTTCCCCTACTTGATGGATGGGCAAAAGGTATTTAAAACACTTGATTTTTGGTTTATAGATACTTGAAATAGTATAGATCAACTTCAACAGAGTGGATCTTGTATTCAAATGTTGGAGGGTTGAATTTGAGTGGGAAGGATTCGGGATCAAATCCTTTTGAAAGGATACAAGTCTCTCTCTCTCTCTCTCTATATATATATATATATATATATATATATATATATATATATATATATATATTATATATATATATATATATAAATAAACAACATCAGGAAGCAGAAGAACTCAGCAAGCAGTGAAAAATGCTACATTAGTACTGGAATGATGATGCACAAGGATTATAACAACAAAAACCTCAAAAAAATTGTTTCTCTCTGCTTAGAGATGTTCAGACAAAGAAGGTATATATAACTCACTGGCATAAGTTGCCCCTAGCCCAATATGAAAGTAAGAAAGAAAATTATTGACGCGAACAACTCAACAGGCTGAGCAAGAAGTTAAGCTTCAATGCTGACAACTTCTAGCTGTGTTTCCTCCTCTTCTATTTCTCTGACTGCTGCTACTAGGCTACTGGTCGCCCCCTTAAGATACAAACCACTCTCTTTCATCTCCTCCAAGAGTTTCTCCGCTGTGCGCCAATCCAAAGCCTTGAGGCACAAAGACTGTATCATTTTATTGTATTCATCAGCATTCGGCTGTACCCCATGTTCCTTCATCTCTTTCATACAGTCAAGTGCCTTCCCAAACTCCTCCATCTTGCAATACCCACGAGTAAGAACATGATAAGTGGCCGGGCTCAACTTGGCATGCCTTTTCTTGGCTTCACAAAAGATCTTATATGCCTCATCCATCAAACCACCCTTTGTGTAACCGCTCATCACCACAGTATAAGTATAGACATCTGGCCTTAGTCCTTTACCCTCCATTACTTTCAACAAAGACACTGCATCCTCCAGCTCTCCTCCTTTTGATAGTGCATTGATCACATAATTGAAAGAAGCATTCCCTGGTGCTGGGCCTGATTCAACCATTCTCAATAGCAACTTTTTTGCCTCTTCAGGTTTTTTAACCCTACACAAACCTTTAACAACCGAACCAAAAGTCTTGTTCGCATGTTTAAATGACGCCTTTGGGTAGTTTTCAAGTAACTCCAAAGCTACAGAAACAGTTTCATCATTTCGAGTGAGTCCACAGATTAAGAAATCCAAGCTAGATCTCGATAGAGACAAATTCTTCTCCTTTGCTGTCAAATATATCAAGTGAGCCTCTTTCGCCTTCTTCCCCTTGCAAAAGAAAGTGACAATATCCCCCATCTTCTGCTTATCAGGTAGGCTCCCAGAATTAAGCATCTTCTCACAAACAGACCATGCATTATCAAACATCGATCGTTTGCCAAGAGATTGAATAGTGTAATAATAACTATCCCCATCAGGACTACAACCAAACTCATCAAACTTGTTAAAAACTTCAAAACCAGCCTTTGCCTTACCCAATTTCCAAAATACAGAAATCAACTCATTGAGAATCACAGTATTTAAAACACATTTCTCATTCCCCAACTCCTTCACCAAATCCCACAACATATAAGCTTCCTTCTTAGTAAGCTCCGGAAAACTCTTCACGGATTGAACAAGAAGCTCTATAGCTCTCGAAGTTTTCACAGACTCCTCGTTCTCCAAAGCCCATTTATAAAACCCAATCAAATTCTCACCCACACCATCTGAAGCTTCAATCACTTTCAGCACAAACTCTTCGCTCAAACTCAGCTCCAACTTATCTAACCTGAGCTCAATCGCCTCTTCTGAACTACCCTTCAAAATAGACACCACGCTCTCAACTTGCTCGACAGCGATCTCAGGAACCTGAGTCTCGGGTTCATCTCCCTCCCCTTCCAACATTGAAGAACCGCCAGATTCTTCAGAAACCTCCCCAAAGGCGTCGGCTTTATCAGCCTCCTCATCGTCGAATTTAAACGGAGAAGCACCGATCTCCTCGAAATTCCAAGCTGAGGCCTCACTGGAATTGACATTTTCATCACCATCGAACTTTATTGGGGACTCATCGGGTTCTTCGAGATTCCACGCTGAGGACTTCTCGGAATCGACGTTCTCATCGACTCCGAGTTCGTTGGATTCCGAGCTCGATCCGAAGGTAGGGTCTGTGGCGTCGTGAGTGGAGAAAAACCTAGGGTTCTGGATCGGGCGAGAAGGGAGGTGCTGCGAAGGCGGGACGGGGGTCAGGGTTAGGGTTTTGAGTGATACCTGAGCCTGGAGTTGGGAGCGAGCGTGGAGAGACCTGAGGAGGAGAGAGCGGGCTTTGGATCGCCACATTGTTGCTGCTGTGTGTTTAGGGAAAGAAAAGAGAAGGGTTTGAGGCGGCGGAGGGTTTTAGTTTGTGGATTCGGATCCTCTCCAGCTGCGGGCAAATGCAGTGGGTATTCCGCTTCTTAATCACAGCCGCTTACTGGTTTATGAACGGTTGTGATTCATTTTATGATCGGTGCAATAACGGATGCAAACTGAGCGGATATAGGTATTGTATTCGTCTTTTACCCAATACGGATTCGAATAGGAATATCTTAACTTACTAATCATATTTGTTGGATACGGACTAGGATCGGATTTATATATTTGTCAGATGTTAAGCAAATATTAGCTAAGAAAAATGAGTTTACTTTTTGTTTTACTATTTTTTATGTAAAAAATGTCAAAACTGTATAAATCACATGAGCATATCTTTTTTATAAACAGAATATCACATCATTTAGTATTTAATGTATTCAACCTAATTTTCTATTCAGATATATTCGATTTACTCAAATATATATTTTGATATGTCAAATGCTTTTACCAGCATCATGTTCATATTCTAAACAGATGTGAGATACAGATATCCACATATAAAAATCGAATATGAAATCGAATACAATGTGGATTATCCTCATTGCACCCGTGGGTGAAGCGTTTTACGTTTTTTTTTTTTTTCTCCTTTCTTTTCTTTATGACAAACTTAAATTATAGTAACTTCAGGCTACCGTGACAGCTAGTCCCCCAGAGTTATAGCCAGTGTGAGTGTACAAAAATGTCAGAATTATGATTGTTGTGACAAGGTACGTGCAACTTTTTTCACAGTGAAAAGCAATTTCACTCAAGAGATACGATATCTATACTCTCTAATCTTCTCATTGTCGTCGTCCCACAAAGACTAATGCTTTTCTAGGTTAAGACTCGGGGCCCAAGTATTTAATTTGTATAAATCATCTGCATGCTTATTTCTTTTCGCATTCAAATTCTTCCTATATATCAAATTTATGCAACTTATAAAATTCTCCACACCATTTCGAACATTGATGCCTCAAAATTCTCCAAATCATCCATTAAGGTTGCAGTGATATCCAAATGCGAAAACTTATTATTATTATTATTATTATTTTTGTAAGTGAGAAGCTCTTTGTATTGACTCTGGTAATCATCGATCTTGATTGATGAAAATTATATTTATCAACTGCAAAAAAAAAAAAAAAAAAAATACAAATAAAAGAAATTAAAAGTTTTAGAACTCCTATAAAAGTAATTATCAAAAATTTGTAATAATTGTCACGAGCCACCGAAAAGATATTGTGATCCTACGAAAGAGGTCACGCCTCCATGATTTAAATTTTCCTCTATTTTATCACATACACAACTTTAAGAAAATTCAAGGCATGTTTTTTCAGGAATAACTGTAAAATATCTCTTGGTTACTGGGTAGCATCCTACTGTCTCAAGCAAAGTGGGATTTCTTAACTATGTTTCTTAACTCCTGTTCTTTCTACCATGGTTCCTCATTTAAAGGCTTTTACCGAGGATTTTCTGAATATACATTAAAAAAAGTAGTGTTCAGTGCTCAAAACCTAGCTTTGTTTTGGAATCATGCCAGTGTTTTGGATGCATGAAGGGGCCATCTGATACAGTTTGAAGTCCAGAACTGTGCTTTGGGCTTCCCTCCAGAATTTCCAGACCGTTGGGTTCCCGGGTTTTTCAAATTTTCTCTTCTTCTTCGTTTTAATTGTAATGGGCCGGGTCTGGGTCATAAAATGTATCATGCCCGTTTGTAACCCGGTCCATGAGTATGAGAGGATTTAAAGGCCTCGGGTCTTCTCATTTGGGGACCGATGATTTGATTCAGCCCTAAAATTTGGGTGTGTAGCGATCTCGAGCTCGCCGACGAAGCTCAGCTCCGCCGAGCTTCTCCTTCATCAATAAAATTCTTTTCCTTCTTTTATTCTTTGATTTTTAGGTGTGCCTGTTCTCCCTGCTCTGTCTTCTTCCTCCAGCTTTGCAGGTCGAGATGCCGCCTCGTAATCGCCATCGCTACCAGCCGGTGATCACCGACGCCTTCGCCGACGGTGAGGACGCATCAATGGTATCAGAGCTGACGATCCCAGGGTACCCTGACGATCTCGGTGGTGAAGCAGATGATGTAACGCCGAAGACGGAGCCTAGAGGATCAGTCTCTTTCGACGAAGCTTGGAATTCCAAGAAAGTAGATGATCAAGAACGCAAGAACGGCAAGGGATCAATTCTTCAAGAAGAAGATCCAGGTGAGTTTAGATTCCGAGCTATTGATGAGCGAACAGCTCTAAGAAGTCGTATGCTTGAGGAAAGAGTAGAGGACAAGTTGAGATCGGTTGATGATAGATTCAGATCTCTTGAGGATAAGATGGACCTCAGACATGAGGAGTTGGTTGGGATGATGGCCCGATTGTTCCAAGAAACTCGAGGTGGAATTAAGGGACAAGAGGAAATAGGACGAGGTGCAGTCCCTTATAATGAAATACCTAAGGGTAGCCCAAGAGGTATGCCATCTCCTTCCAGTCAATTTAAACAGTCGACGGTAGTGGGTGGGAGATCTGATGGTTTCTTGAAAAGAAATCCAAAATCTCAGTTACCTTCTTCTACAGTCAGTAGGCTTCCCCTGCCCAAGAATCCGAAGGTAGAAATTCCTATATTTAAAGGGGATGGGGATATATTGAATTGGTTGTATCAATTAGAGCATGTCTTCACCATCCACCATACTCCAGTGGAAGATAGAGTTGAGTTCTGTGTTTTCTATTTGCAAGGAGAAGCCCTGTTGTGGTGGAGGTGGCTAGAGAAACAAAAGGGAGAGACAATTACTTGGCCGGAGTTCTATGATGAGATGATTCTACAGTATGGACCGGATGACCTTGATGATCCTCTTTCTGCATTGGCCAATTTGAAACAAACAGGGTCAGTTCAAGAATATCACAAATCTTTCATCAGGTTAGCTCATTTAATTGAGGAGACTGAGAAGAACTTGATCAGTCTATTCTTATCAGGATTGAGGGAAGAACTGAGAGGTAAGGTTAAATTGGACAGGCCTACGACTATGGTGTCAGCCTATCGTAGTGCAGTGGCTAGGGAAAGTATTGCAGTGGCAGAAAGGAAGCAATCTAGGTTTGTTCCTTTTAAGGGTTCTGTGAACAATCCTTTGATCACTAGGAATCAACCTATTCCAGCTGCTGTGAAGAACACCAATACAACACCAGGAAGGAGGCTATCTCCAATTCAGGTGGAAGAATACAGGAAAAAAGGGCTGTGTTTTAAGTGTGATGAAGCATATACACCAGGACATAAATGTCAGGGAAAGAGCCTAATGTTAATTGAGTGTGATGATTCTGAAGAAGAACAAGGGGAGGAAATTCTGTTAAGACCTAAAGACACCTTGGAAAACAGTTTACCAGAGTTATCTTTTCATGCCATGGAGGGAAGTACATCTCCTACTACCATCAGGTTCTTTGGACAGGTTAATAGGAAACCTGTAAATGTCTTATTGGATACAGGTTCAACACACAACTTTATTGATCCCAAGGTGGTGCAAAGAACAGGACTTGCAGTTGATCAGGAAACATCATTTAGTGTCACCATAGCAGGGGATGATAAGTTACAAAGTGAAGGAATTTGCAGAGCAGTATGCTTTAAGTGTCAAGGGCTAGAAATAGTCACTGATTTTCATGTATTACCCATTGGAGGTTGTCAAATGGTCTTGGGGGTAGACTGGTTACAGTCCCTGGATGAATTGACTATAAATTTCAAAAAGAAAAGAGTAAAAATTACCAGAAATAATCAGTCTTGGGAGTTACAGGGGGTGCTCCCTAATGAAATGGAAATAGTTTCCGCTAGGGTGATGGAAAAAAACCCTGTATCAGTCTACTAAAGGTTGGGTGATGTATGTTTGTCATAAATTAGATTCCCAACCTGTAGAAGGATGCCATGATCAACTACAGGCTTTATGCCAGGAATATGATGTGCTGTTTGAGGAGGTGCTTGGGCTCCCACCTAAGAGGAGTCATGACCATCAAATAAATCTGATTCCTGGTACTGAACCTGTCAACTTAAGGCCCTACAGGCACCCCTGGGAACAGAAAAATGTGATAGAAAAAATGGTGGAGGAAATGTTGGATTCTGGAATTATTCGGAATAGTAGAAGTCCTTATGCTTCTCCAGTGGTCTTGGTTAAAAAGGCTGATGGTACATGGAGGCTTTGTGTGGACTACAGGGCTCTGAATCAGAAAACAGTGAAGGATAAATATCCTATTCCTCTAATTGATGAGTTGTTGGATGAGTTGCATGGTTCCAATATTTTTTCCAAGTTGGATTTAAGAAGTGGGTATCACCAAATCAGAATGAGAGAAGAGGATATTCCTAAAACTGCATTCAGGACTCATTCAGGACATTATGAGTACCTGGTAATGCCTTTTGGATTGACTAATGCCCCGGCCACCTTCCAAGCACTAATGAATGAGTTATTTAAGCCTTATCTTAGGAAATTTGTGTTGATATTCTTTGATGATATCCTCATTTACAGTAAGAGTTTGCAGGAACATCTGAAGCAGCTGAGATTAGTGTTTGAGATTCTTAAAGTTAACCAACTATTTGCTAAAAGAAGCAAGTGCCAGTTTGGGGTATCAGAGGTAGCCTATCTAGGGCATGTGGTCTCTGCAAAAGGAGTGGCTGTGGACATGAACAAAATCCAGGCTATAATAGAGTGGCCAGTACCAAAAACATTAAAAGCTTTGAGGGGTTTCTTGGGGCTGACTGGATATTATAGGAAGTTCATTAAGGGATACAGTACTTTAGCTGCACCTCTCACTGCCCTTACTAAGAAACAGGCTTTTTGTTGGACTGAAGCAACCCAGAAGGCTTTTGAGACCTTAAAATCAGCACTGACAAATCCTCCAGTGTTGGCACTGCCCAATTATTCTTCACCTTTTGTAATAGAGTGTGATGCTTCTGCTACTAGAATAGGGGCAGTACTGATGCAGGACAACCACCCCTTAGCCTATATTAGTCAAGAGTTGAAGAATCCTGGGAAACTTGCCTCAGCCTATGAAAGGGAAATGCTGGGTTTATTATTAGCTACTAAGAAATGGAGACAATATCTCTTGGGAAGGGAATTTGTTGTTAAAACTGACCACAAGCCTCTGAAATATTTGTTGGAACAAAGGCTTTATACTGAAGCACAACACACTTGGCTTCTGAAGTTGTGCAATTATAGATATAGAGTGGAATACAAAAAAGGCAAGGAAAATGTGGCTGCTGACAGTCTTTCCAGAAGAAATGAAACCATAGAAAAGCCAGCAATGATGGAAATCTCTGTTATAGAGTCTGACTGGATTGAAATAGTCAAGAAATTGGTAGATACTGATGTCTATTTTTCTGAATTGGACAGAAGATGGACTGAAGGATCCTTGGATTCTGCTAAATACCAGAAGAAGAATGGGCTCTTCTATTACAAGGGTAGGATTATGATTAGCCCTTCAGCTTCTGTTATTCCTTTGCTGATAACTGAGCATCATGATACCCCAGTGGGGGGACATTCAGGGTATGAGAAAACATATCAAAGGCTTAAAAGAGTGGTCTATTGGCCAGGGATGAAAGGCAGTATCAAAAAGTATATCAGAGAGTGTGATATTTGTCAAAGATCCAAATATGAAACTACCAGGCCTGCAGGGTTTCTACAACCTCTTCCTATCCCTGGACAAGTGTGGGAAGACATCTCAATGGATTTTATTGAGGGACTACCTAAAAGCTGGGGAAAATCTGTCATCTTTGTTATTGTTGACAGATTAACTAAGTTTGCCCACTTTTTACCACTCTCCCATCCTTACACAGCTAAAACAGTAGCTGCCACTTTTATTGATCATATATACAGCTTGTATGGGTTGCCTCACAGCATAGTCTCTGACAGAGACACAGTCTTTACCAGTGAATTTTGGAAAGAGCTGTGGTCATTACAGGGCACTCAACTCTTGTTTAGTACTTCTTTCCACCCTCAGACTGATGGGCAGACAGAAGTGGTTAACAGATGTTTAGAAACATATTTGAGGTGTTTCTGTTCTCATAAACCCCAGGATTGGTGCAAATGGCTGCCTTGGGCTCAATTCTGGTATAACACTAGTTGGCATTCCTCTATTAAAATGACACCTTATCAGGCTCTGTATGGTAAACCTCCTCCAACCATTTCTTCTTACATCCCTAAGACTGCTAAGTTGCAAATTGTGGAAGATGCATTGCTGGATAGGGATACAACTCTACAGCTATTAAAAGACAACTTGGTCAAGGCTCAGGATAGAATGAAAAAATTGGCTGATTCTCACAGGACTGAAAGGTCTTTTGAAATTGGAGATTTGGTATTTTTGAGGTTGCAACCTTATAGACAGGTTTCTGTAGGGGGTAAAAGATCTCAAAAATTATCTCCTTTGTTCTATGGCCCCTACAGGATTATACAAAAGATGGGATCAGTTGCATATAAGCTGGATTTGCCTGCTGAAGCTAGGATCCACCCTGTTTTCCATGTCTCACAGTTGAAGAAGAAGTTGGGAAATACAATTCAGGTCCAAAACCAGTTACCATCTCACAATATTGAAGTGATCAAGGAACCAGAGGCTATACTGGAACGCAGGATGGTGAACAGATTGGGAAAAGCAGTGACAGAAGTTTTGGTCAAATGGAAACAATTGCCCATTGATGATGCTTCATGGGAGAATTACTGGGGGCTGGTTAAAAGATTTCCAACTTTCGATCTTGAATCAAGGTCGACTTTGAGGAAGGAGCAGTGATGATACTCTGAGCTCCTCACTCTCTGGGTGAGTTTTTCTGTACTGCTGAGCCTTGTTGCATTCTGTTGCCTCCTGTGCTTCCAGGTGAGCAATCTATTCTTTGATCTGTTCTTCAAAGCTCCTGGGTTTTCTCCTTCTTCTTCTCTGGGAGTTGCAGTGGATGGAACTGGAATCTAAATTGAGTTGTGATGATGTTCTGAGCTCTTCTCCTCCATCTTACTCTGTTGATAATTGAGCTGTGATGATGTCTGAGCTCTCTCCTTTGTCTGTTGGTAATGTTCTGTTGGTAATGGCAATGATGAATTCTGAGCCATCTTTATCTCCTCTGAGATTCCTAAGCTCGACCTTGAGGACAAGGTCGATTTTGAGGGGCGAGCTTTGATACAGTTTGAAGTCCAGAACTGTGCTTTGGGCTTCCCTCCAGAATTTCCAGACCGTTGGGTTCCCGGGTTTTTCAAATTTTCTCTTCTTCTTCGTTTTAATTGTAATGGGCCGGGTCTGGGTCATAAAATGTATCATGCCCGTTTGTAACCCGGTCCATGAGTATGAGAGGATTTAAAGGCCTCGGGTCTTCTCATTTGGGGACCGATGATTTGATTCAGCCCTAAAATTTGGGTGTGTAGCGATCTCGAGCTCGCCGACGAAGCTCAGCTCCGCCGAGCTTCTCCTTCATCAATAAAATTCTTTTCCTTCTTTTATTCTTTGATTTTTAGGTGTGCCTGTTCTCCCTGCTCTGTCTTCTTCCTCCAGCTTTGCAGGTCGAGATGCCGCCTCGTAATCGCCATCGCTACCAGCCGGTGATCACCGACGCCTTCGCCGACGGTGAGGACGCATCACCATCATAGTGGCGTAGAATCATGGAAATGGTGAAAACTTGATCTTGTGACGAAGAGACTGAAATCACAATAATGCAAATAATAATAATAATAATAATCTGGGTGAATAGGTTAGTTGAAGAATCTGGGTCCCTGTCTGTTTCTCTTACTATATAACCTGGAAATAGTTTCAATTTTTTTTATAAAAAACATTTTATTGTAAATTTATGCTATTTATTATCTTGAGTGGATGGAAGTTACAGTAAATGTCCATGATCGAGAGTAATGGTTCGATAAAAGGAAGCTATCAACTAGCTTTAGATCTCCTCTTCATCGCCCAAACAAATTGTAGATCTCCTCTCCATGGCTCGTACACTGCAGATATGAATTCCTGCAGTCTAATCTCGCGGTGGATTTGATGAGAATTTGGGTTCATGATATGGAGAAGAGGGATGAGGGAGAAGAGCAATGAAGTCAACAACAAAAACAATAACTCAGTCTCTCTAATGAATTAGGGTTATATGCACGAGTCAGTGTGAGTTTTTAACTGATGCTAAACTCAATTAACAGTTCTGGATCTCAGGTACCATGGTCAGAAAAAAAAAAAAAAAAAAACTGTAGGCAGTTTTCGTATAACTCATTCAAAGTCTAGATATTTTTTATATAATTTATCCTTTTTATCTTTAAGGAACTTCATTTATAGTCCTAAGGAATGAGAACTGGAACTTTGAGCTCGGCAAAGACCATTCTTCCTCTGCGTAAAAGTTAGCAGTTCCATTTTCATCTGCAGCACGCCTGTAGAAATGATAATTACTGCTCCCAAACTTAGCTGTGAGTGTCGATCCCAAAGCCCTCTTCATAAATTTGTGAAGACGTTTGTCGACAGTATCATCAGCTTCATTTATTAGGTGCAGTTTCTATGCTCTTTTGGTGACTTCTCCCATGGGATTTTTATGCATTAATATTATTTTTTGTGCCAGATGTTTTAGTTTCTTGATATAAAAATAATACTTTTAATTTCATCCAATATTTTACCAATCTTAATTAATAGCTTTCACGGCCATTGCACTTATGTCTTTTACTCCTCAATTTAAATTATTTGGCATAACAAAAATTACTTTTTGAGTTATACTATCCCTTGAACCACTGCCAAATGGTTAAAGAATACTACTCTTTATCACACAAGCTAGCAATACAATGGTGGTATAACTAAAATTACTGCAATACAATTCATTATTTTATAATTATTAGCGGTAATCTCGACATGTAAAGTTCATTTAGTAAATCATGCAAAGTGAATGAAAAAAAAGAGAAATTGATAATTATAAATGTGAACAACTTTATGTTTTTAAATCAGTTCACATTTATGCCATTAATTGTTGTATGTTTTCATTAAATATCTCAATTGTTAGTTTTCATTAAATTATATGTCGTTTTGCCATATCTTAATAAGATGAAAAAAGAAAAAAATGTATATAGTGGATATTTGTGATACCATGTTGAAATATAATTTATGCCAAATTAAAGATCCATATAGTTTTGCATTGTAATAGTAAAAGTTATGCTTGAAAGGTTATGCAATAGTGGCAAGTCGAATCCTAATATTTTGATTTCCAACACAATATCTAATAGATGATAAATTATAATTTGGACAATTTTCTTTTCTCTCACTCTATTGCCAGGAAAATTTAACAATGGGCCCAATTTGATTTCCTACATATAGGTAAAAGAGAGTTGCTTCATAAACTTAGTTTTAAAAGGAGAGAGAATCATGGGGTCAAGTATTAAGATTATTATAGTTATTAAACCATAATTCTCAATTTATTCAAAAAGAGTCATGCAACCACATGTTGCAACATGAAGCTGGGCTCACAAAAATAGACCGGTTGAGCTAAGAAGATATTTGAGTCCTAGACCTAAACTCAAATAACTCTTATTCACGAGTGTACAAACTATTATCATATTAAAAGAAGCTACCTATTCTTAAAGAAGAAAAGAAAAGAAAAGAAAAGATTTAACGCAAGTCGATTTCTTAGTACTTTTTAAATAATTTTAGAGTTCATGTTAATGTTTTCACCAAGCTAAAGGAGAAGTTATCTAGGGTTTTTACATGTAGATCCTTAATAATCAATTAATTTGCATGTTCAAAAATACATTTCCAAAAACAATAATTGTTTAACTTACTTAGACCCCGACTATCTCTTTCTTTTTACATGTGCGTTTGCACGTGCTCATAATTTTATGAGCCTAGATAACTATAGAGATATAAGGTTGTGTTCGTGTAGTGGTCAAAATTTTACTCTCAACAAAATGACGAGTAGGGGGCCTGGAGGGATAGGGCATCAGACGGTCAGCCAATGATCCACGCTACCGCGGGGCATCTCTGTAGGCTATCAAAAAATTACTAAGGACGAAGCCTCAGACGTGGACCTCGCAAACGCGGAGGTCGCGTTCCAACCTCAGACGCGGACCTCGCGTCCTCTGTCAGACGCGGAGGTCGCATTCCAATCACAAACACGAAGGTCGCGTTCCAACCTCAGACGCGGATCTCGCGTCCTCTGTCAGACGCGGAGGTTGCATTCCAATTTCAGACGCGGAGGTCGTCAGATGTGGACCTCGCGTCCTTTGTCAGATGCGGACCTCGCGTTCCAATGTCAGACGCGGAGGTCGCCAGACGCGGACCTCAGCCAGCTCCGCGTTTCAACTCAAACACAAGCCTGAGCAGCTCCGCGTTCCAACACAGACGCGAGACTGTGAGCTCCACGTCTCAAAATCAGAATAAAATCCGCGTCCAGCGCGAGACCTGCATTTCTGCTATAACTGATAGCCATGAACTTGGTCAGTTATACCCCATTTTATCTTCACATAATGGGGAATAACTTCCCATTATGGAGAGATTTAAGGAGTTGGTTACACTCCTCCCATTATGGAGAGATTTAAGGGGTTGGTTACGCCCCAATTCCTCTATAAATAGCTATGAATAGCTAGAAAAAAAGGCTCGGGGAGGGGACCTCTCGAAAGGGGAGCTCTAGAAGGGGACCTCTAACAAAAAGGGACTGACGATGAGAGTCCTAGTGGAGGAATCCAAGAAGCCGTAGGCAAGGGGGAGAGCTACCTCAGCAGAGTTCGGCCTCGAAGCACTTGTAGCCTGGGAAGAGTTCAACTCTTTCTGTAACTTGCTGAGTTCAAGTTCTTTAAATCTCTTTGAGATTCCATTCCTGATAGGAGCTGCGCTACTCCACCAGTAGATCCAAAGAGAGGATCCACAAGAGAAACTTGACGTTTGGCCGGTCAACGGGGAACAAGACTCACTCTCCACCGCTACGTGAAGAACCCAGCTTTAAATAAAGAGGAGAATCAATCAAGAGATTCCCTCTCTTTTGTAATCGGATTGTATTCGTTATAATCTTCTATTCAATCAAAAGAATTTTGCAATTGTGATTTTCCGACGCGTACAAAAGATGGCGACTCCGCTGGGGAAACTTTGTCGTTCTCAACCAACGAGAAAGTAGTGCCGCAAGCCGACGTCGGATGCTTGGATCCACAGTCGAATTGCTTATGATCGAATTCAACTAAGAGAAGTTAAACTCCCCCAAAACTTCGGAAGTCTCCCGTGGAGACAACGTGGTCAGCCATAACGTCTCTTCAGAGACCCGCTCCATGACCCACGGTCAAGATGGCAATGGAGACCAATCTCCCGCCATCCTTCTATCAATACACTGCTAGTTCGGACGCTGGGGGTTCCCAACAACCTCTGCGACTCAATCGGAATGCCGAGAGGCGGCAAAGGCGTCGCGCTCGTCGTCAGCAAACAGAAGGGGCTGCAACAGCACATGTGGCCCGCGTCAATGTCTCCCACGAGATCCGCGAGGCCAATGAAGATAAAGGCCCATCTCGCCATACCTCTCCTCTCCAGATTTCTCAACTTCAGGTTACTGGGAGTTCCCAACAATCCGTAAAGCGTAACCGGAATGCTGAACGTCGACAAAGGCACCACACACGTCGATAACAGATGGAAAAAACTGAAAAAGCCATATGTTCAGCAAATATAGAACGCGGGGCTTAGGCCCACGTTTCTTCTGAGCAGCACGAGACTCGCATCTCAGATCCTTAACGCGAGGCCCGCATCTCTGTATCAGAACGCGAAGCTCGCGTTTCTCAGCAAAAATGCGAGGCCCGCGTCTCTATATCAAAACGCGGAGCTCATGAGGCCCGCGTCTCTGTATCAAAATGCGGAGCTCATGGGGCCCGCGTCTCTATATCAAAATGCGGAGCTCATGAGGCCCGCGTCTCTATATCAAAATGCGGAGCTCATGAAGCCCGCGCTTCCATATTAGAACGCGAGGCTCGTGTTTCACCTCACAGACGCGGCGTTCAGCAGTACGAGATCCGCGTCTCCTTTCAAAAACGTGAGTCCCGCGTCTTTGTGCCAAAACGCGAGACTCGCGTCTCTTCTGCAGAGAACGAGCCTGCCGGCTTTGTTACCTTTGAATGGTTCATGAAGCTTCCTGCCGGCTCTATCGAGAAATGGGTCGACCTCGAAAAGCTCTTCCCTGATCAAGTTCAACACCACACCTCTGATCAAATAAGTACTCAAAGGGAACGCCGATCTCCCTATAAGTTTCCCGTGGAGTTTATACTTCTTTAATCTCAGCAGGATTTTAGAAGTTATCTGTGGAACAACAATCCGACGCCTCCGACGGCTAAAGATAGAGGAAAAAGTTAGCTCTTAAGCCGAATGAAAAAATCCTCGACAACTCATCATGCTGAGGGGAATAGCATGGCTAGCCCAACTCAAACGGTAGTTGATAAAGGCACATCAAATCCGTTGATAGCTGAAGGTTTACTAAAAACCTTGAGGGACCTGATCCCGCCTTCCCCTCCAAAACCCCTTACCAATTCCCATTCATAGAATGGTAGGACCACAAAAAGCCTGTGACTATTTCCCAAGTGAAATAATCACAGATCAAACATACCAAGTTAACATTATACCTCTGGCATATTCACTGTTAAGTTAACATTAAACCTCTAACAGTGATTTCTCTCAATTTTTCCAGTGGAATAAATTACAAATCGAATCTGTCATGTTAACATCACACCTCTGACAGTAAGGCTTTGATGTTTCCCCAGAGGTAAATTTTTAACTTGTCAATTCTCTTCAATAGAATGACAAGTCCACTCAAAATACTGTTATGTTCAAAATCACACCTCTAACAGTAGACAAATCCTAGTCAAGTTAACATCACACCTCTGATCAAACTTGCTCCAATCGCAAGACAAATCCCGGTCAAGTTAACATCACACCTCTGACCAAACTTGCTCAAATCGCAAGACAAATCCCGGTCAAATTAACATCACACCTCTGACCAAAATTTCAACTTGTCAGTCCTCTTCAATAGGATGGCGAGTCCACCAAACTGTGCAATTTGCAGAATCTCTCAGTCAAGTTAATACTACACTTCTGACCAAAGTTGCTCATATCGCAAAATCAACTGCTGTTAAGTTAACATTACACCTATGACAGTGATCTCCTCGATTTTCTCTATGAAAACGAGATCTTTCAATGCTAAGTTAAACATCACACTTCTAGCATGCATTTCATTGTTAAGTTAACATTACACCTATGACAATGATCTTCTCTCAATTTTCTCAGTGAAAATGAGACTTTCGTGGTGCTAAGTTAATATCACACCTCTAGCACATATCTTTGTCAAGTTAATATCACACCTCTGACAATTTAATTTGTTCAACTTGCAAACCCAAACCCGTCACGTTACCATTACACCTCTGACGGTAAAAATCTCCATGAATCTTCAACAAATCCAATCCCACTTGTCATTTTTTTCAATAGAATGACAGGTCCACTTAAATTGTGTAAATCGCAAAATCAATCGTTGTTATATTAATATCACACCTCTAACAACAAACTTTCATTCCAAGCAGAGTTCTATTTATGTTAACACCAAACCTCTGACGATAGACTCTGGCATAATCCCCAGCGGATCAAACTCCACTTGTTATTTTCATCAATAGAATAGCAAGTCCACAAAACTTGTTCAAAACACAAGTCCAGATCTCACTGTCAAGTTAACATCACACCTATGACAGTAACCTTCTCAAATTCCCCCGGTAGAGTTATTTAATTTGCTAAGTTAATATCACACCTCTGGCAATTAAAACCCTTTCAAAGAAGCTTTGAGCGCGATCTTCGCGTCTCAAGGACAGAGCCGCGTCTCAATGAACTTAAGAGTCGCATCTCAGTAGTAAGTAAAGGTTGCGTCTCTACAGCAATTGAGAACCACATCTCTACAACAATTGAGATCTGTGTCTCAACTTTGGTGAAGTTCGCGTCTTCACTGGATCAGTGTGCCAAAACTGTGTCTCTTCCTTCAAACATAAGAAGTATGTCTTTACTTCTGCAATCAGTTCAACAGTACACTGGCAAGAGCAATCGACAACTCCACCAGTTTAACAGTACACCAAGCAAACCAGTGCTCATAACAAATGCTAGGCTGAGTTTCTAAGACACTTGTCATAATCTTTCTTGGAGGCTTCAAGAAGTTCAACAGTACACTCATAAAGTTCACCATTGATTGGTCACTAATATTACACATTTATTATCATATTCTCCCACTTATTATAGAATAAAATCTGCATTTTTCTAATTAAATGTTTAATTTATTTGCAGGCCCATTCCTAAAGGAGAGTGAAGAGAAATGAGCCCAAAAGCCCATCAAATTCTGAATTAAATTAGAATTAATTCGAACTCAGTAAATCAGGGCAAATCAGGTCGGTACAGATCGGTTAAAAAACAGTTAGAACAAATCCCTACAAATCGATCGGTTGAAACCAAGGATCAACGGCCATTTTGTCAAAATCCCGGAGTTAAACTGCAAATCCAGCTGAAGATAAAGATAAATCGAGAAGCCGGGGAGCACCACCAACAGGGTGTGGCCACCTGGCCGCGAAAACGCGGCCAAAGCCGCGTTTCCGCGGCTCTGTTGGAGAGTTAGGGGGAGCGTTTGCTCCTCCTATCTTCATATGATCCTGTAGGTTGGGTTTTGCCTTAAATACTGGGATTTTCAGAGCCTCCAGGGACGATCATGCAGAGATAGGATTTAGTCCACTTTTCCATTTTTTAGTGTAGGTTTTTATTTTTCTTTTCATGTAATTTTTAGTTTTAATTTATGTAAATCAGAGGAGATCAGAGTTTCATAGAAGAACGAGAACGAACCTTGTGCTGAGAGTGACACCGGTGTAAGGTTTCTTTCTTTTCTCTTATTGTTATGAAATCGAATCTGTAGTTACCTTTTTATGTACTTCGTTTTAGTGTTCTTCTTCTTCTTCTTTTCTACTTCACTCATTCTTGTACCAATTGCTATTCAAGTGAGTCTTATAGCATCGAAAGAGCCTTGCCTTTGCGAGTGCCACCGATAGCTCATGACGATGGATTTGAGTCTCTCTGTATCATTTCATGCTTGTTTTGTCTTGATGATGTAATGTGGAAGAGACAATAATCAACTCTTATGAGCTATGCGCTGATTGCCTCCACTTCAAGATAACATCGTCGCCAAAGATTCAAGGTAAGCTTTTGGTCAAAAGGAGGTAAGTAATTATTTTTAGTTTTTCTTTCTTTTCTTGTAACTTTTAGTTTAGATCACCAACACCACATCTTCCAAATCTTTTTCATTCTTTTTCAATTTATTTGTACATAGTCATCTTCCATTTTTCTCCACCTTCTCATTCTATCACTTTCTTCCTCACTTAACTTTAACCTAACTTTTTTCATTTTCATTTCTTAAATTAAAGAAGAACCTTCGTTTTTCTTCACAAAGATTTCAATACAAACCTTGAACGCTTCTATCGCTAGCCCTCCTTGTGGATCACGACCCGCATAACCACTTGCTATTGCGGTAGAATTGAGCACTTGCACTCTCTATTTTGTAGTTCTGAAATTCTGTATTTTGTGTGCAGGTTTAAGCTCAATCAAATTTTGGCGCCGTTGCCGGGAAGGGTAACGGTTTTTATTGAATTTTTGGAACTAAAACGAATTTTTCTTCTCTGTTACAGGAAAACAGGAAAGAAGACTTGCAGTAACATATAAGTGGTCTTGGGCCTCTGCTCTAGAAAGCAGAGACCAAGTACCCTCTGAATTGCCGCGTTTGCTCGGCCCTGGCCGTGGTTCCGCGGCAAGGAAGAGTTCACTACTGACTGTTTTTTTTTTTGCAGGGCTGCTTGCTTTGCAAAATTAGAGTTTCTGTAAACTTTATTTCTTGTATGCTATCATCAGGAACCTGCTAATAAACCAATAGTAAAATACTTGTTGAAAAGTTTAAAAAAATTGATTAGACGTTTGCATTTTAGGCACGTGTCTTTTCAATTCATTTACTTTACTGTTGAAGAGTGCTGGAGTAAGGTACGTTCACATTGCATTTAGAATAGGACTCATCTCTTGGTTGATTTACATCGCTTTGAGTGAATCTTATTTGCATATCTTGTACACTTGCACAATCTGATCTTAAGGGCACCACCCCATAACAAGATAAGGTGGGGATTTAATCACCCTTCCTTGGCCCAAAAATCAGACTCCAAGCACTCACTAACCCGAGCCTAACTAAAAATGAGTAGACGTTGGCCCTAGGGACATCTCGGACTCAATTAGGAGATTATCCTAAGGGGGAAAGGTGTTGGAATTTGACTCCTGCCAAATCAGTGTCTAGGAAGGGGATTAAGGGCCGAAAGCCCGAAGATTGGTGGTTATTTAATTAAGGAACATTTTTGACGGATAACCTCCCACCAATCTTGCCCTGACCTGGCTGATTAGCTTGTGGTCAAAGTCTGTATTATACCTCCCGTGGACAGTCTAACCAGTTAGGAGTCGTCTAGGTCATAGATCTACCCTAATTTAGTTTAGAATTTTTTTCTTTTTATTTGTGTGCTTATATGTTTGTTTTTTTTTCTGCTTTGTTTGTATTTTATTGTGTGATATGGCTTATAATAACAATTTTTTCAATTTTAATAGTAATCCATATTACACACCGACCTCTTTTCAGATATTACCAACCCGGCATATCACAACTTTAACCAACTTAGTGTGCCGGATTGGTCTTATCCGAATCAATATAACCCATGCCCCCAATCTTATAACCATAATTTCTAGAATAATTTCAACTCTTCACAGAGTCAGTAGGGATTCACCTCCCCCGAGTCCAATTTTCAACCAACTTGTCCTCCTTATCCACCTAGTCCACAATATTTTCAAGATTCATACTCAGTTCCACCAGTCCAAAATAGAAAACCATCAATTTTGGAAATGAGTATGCGTGAGTCCAAACAAAAATCACAAAATCTGATGTACTCACAATTTCACCATCAATTTCAAAACAACACTTCATCTTTTCAAGACCAATCGCAACAAAGCGATGAACCTATCAACTATGAAAAGATGCTTGAAGCCATGACTCAGGCTCAAAACGCTCGTAATCACGACATAGGTATGATGGTCCAATCTCTACGTTCTCACCGTTTGGCCAGTTCTGATGTCGGTAACCATTCTCTTAGAGCCAAAGAGTCATGTTGTTTTGGAACACAAGGTTCCATTTCAGCACAATCATTTGAACTTGCCCAAACTACAAATTTTGAAAGTGACATTGACAGTTTGACAAGTTATCCCTTTCCTGAAATTAAACTTGAAAATGAATATGATCATGAGCCTCAACTTAGTGATTCAATTCTACTTCCTGAGGTGTCTTCACCTGATTTCAATCTTTTTCCCGAGTCAACATTGGATCCTGTGCCAATTCATCATGAAATTGAATCACCCATCTTTGATCATCATATTGAACTTGACCAATTTTATACTTTTGAAAGTCCTATTGACAAATTGGCAAGTTCTCATTTTTACGAAATTGAACTCAATGAGAATTGTGACCTAGATTCTCAAATTTGTGATCCAGTTCAAATTCCCGAATCAATATTGACTCCTGTTTTGTTACCCGACTTAAGTAATATTTTAGAGTCAGTTTTGATTCCCATACCTATCATTCTTGAACTTGAATCACCAATATTAAGTCACATTCCATTGTTGGAAAATGAATGTGGACTTGAGTTTCAACTTCTTGATTTGGACGCACTTTCTGAGCCAATCTCGACTCCTGAACCTTTACTTGACTTAAGTCACTTTTCTGAGTCGGTATTAGTTCCAGTACTTCCTGAGTCCAAGTCAATCATTTTATCTTTTCACACTCTATTTTGGGACAAGGCGGTTGACAAATTTGACTCCGAAATTAATTATGGAATTTGGAAATTAGATGGGGTTAAATTCTTAATAAAAATCCTTCGTGGATACATCATTTTAATGGGTTATATTAGAGAGATTTTTGGTGGGTTCCTCCGAACTCCATGCAAAGTCGATTGGGCCGCATTTCGTGGACCAATCTGACCACCACCGGAACCACCACCTTAAGGTAGTATTTTCCTTCCCTGTCTTCTTTTTCATGCATCTATGCATTAATTCATACATTGAGGACAATGCATGAGATAGGTGTGGGGGAGGGTCTAACATAACTTAGGTTTTTCTTTTTTTTAAAAAAAATAAAAATAAAATTCTTTACTTTTAAAAACTTTTTGAAAATAGAAACAATATTTTGACATATTTTTTGTAAGAAATTAAGTCAATTTTAAGGAATAGGAAAATTAAAATTAGGATTTCTTAAATTTGATCAAAATAAGATTATTTGCTTGATTTTTAGGGTTAGGAAGATAATTTGTCAAAGTAATTTAGTTTTGATCTTTACCTTAATGAAATATGCATACTTCATACACTTACACACTTAGGGTTCAAAAACAAAGATTCTTATGCCTTATATATAAAAAAAAGAAAAAAAATATCTATGAAAGATGAACAAATCTAATTATTTATTAGCTAGGTACTTTGGCCTAAGTAAGCCTTAGTATTTATGCGAAAGATGATTAGATAAGTTTGAGAAAAATATATATATAAAATCCTCTGATTAAGCTGGGTATTTGTGCCTAATAAAGCATAAGTATTCACGCCTAAAAGGGGTTCAAATAATAAAATTCTTAGTTTTGTGACCTTATTTGCTCGAGTCCTTAAGTCCTTGGGGTGTTTTCGCACCCGGTGCCCTAAGACTGTTTGATTTGGGAGTCATCGATTAAAGGCTCGTTACATGGGCAGATTAGAAAGCCTAATAGAACAAAGAAATAATACCACAAAAAATATATATAAATAAATAAGGCATAAGAGTTAGAGTTAATGAACCCTTAGTCAAAATTTTCACGGTCACAAGGTGCATATGACTTAGGGTAAAGTAATAGGCTAAATGAGAAGTACAATTTGACTCCTTACTTTGATTGATAACGAATTTTTGAATAGAGACTAAGTTTAGGAATGAAAAATTCAGTTTTCCTATAACTTATAGATTACTTAAGTCTTACAATTATATTTCAAATATTTTTCTCTTTCAAAATGCTTTTCGAAAATACTAACTCTTTGTTTCTCTTTCTTTATGGATTTGTGGGTGTAATCCACTGAAAACCCTCACGAAACAAAACTCGTCCTCTAGGGGAAACCTAGAGGTTTAACGGCTTGTTGCACATGCTCAGTGCAATCAAGTGACCTGCGAAAGTGGTCTAATAATCCTTAGTATAGTTTAGTTGTTTTGCTCGAGGATGAGCAAAAGATAGGTATGGGGGTGTGATTGGTCACTAATATTACACATTTATTATCATATTCTCCCACTTATTATAGAATAAAATTTGCATTTTTCTAATTAAATGTTTAATTTATTTGCAGGCCCATTCCTAAAGGAGAGTGAATAGAAATGAGCCCAAAAGCCCATCAAATTCTGAATTAAATTAGAATTAATTCGAACTCAGTAAATTAGGGCAAATCAGGTCGGTTCAGATTGGTTAAAAACCAGTTAGAATAAATCCCTACAAATCGATCGGTTGAAGCCAAGGATCAACGGCCATTTTGTCAAAATCTCGGACTAAAACTGCAAATCCAGCTAAAGATAAAGATAAATCAAGAAGCCGGGGAGCACCACCAACAGGGACCTGGCCACACCCTGGCCGCGGAAACGCGGCCAAAGCCGCGTTTTCGCGGCTCTGTTAGAGAGTTAGGGGGAGCGTTTGCTCCCCCTATCTTCATATAATCCTGTAGGTTGGGTTTTGCTTATAAATACTGGGATTTTCAGAGCCTCCAGGGGACGATCATGCAGAGATAGGATTTAGTCCACTTTTCCATTTTTTTAGTGTAGGTTTTTATTTTTTTTTCATGTAATTTTTAGTTTTAATTTATGTAAATCAGAGGAGATCAGAGTTTCATAGAAGAACGAGAACGAAGCTTGTGCTGAGAGTGATACCGGTGTAAGGTTTCTTTTTTTTTCTCTTATTGTTATGAAATCGAATCTGTAGTTACCTTTTTATGTACTTCGTTTTAGTGTTCTTCTTCTTCTTCTTCTTCTTTCTACTTCACTCATTCTTGTACCAATTGTTACCAAGTGAGTCTTATAGCATCGAAAGAGCCTTGCCTTTGCGAGTGCCACCGATAGCTCATGACGATGGATTTGAGTCTCTCTGTATCATTTCATGCTTGTTTTGTCTTGATGATGTAATGTGGAAGAGACAATAATCAACTCTTATGGGCTATGCGCTGATTGCCTCCACTTCAAGGTAACATCGTCGCCAAAAATTCAAGGTAAGCTTTTGGTCAAAAGGAGGTAAATAATTATTTTTAGTTTTTCTTTCTTTTCTTGTAACTTTTAGTTTAGATCACCAACACCACATCTTCCAAATCTTTTTCACTCTTTTTCAATTTATTTGTACATAGTCATTTTCCATTTTTCTCCACCTTCTCATTCTACCACTTTCTTCCTCACTTAACTTTAACCTAACTCTTTTTCACTTTCATTTCTTAAAACAAGGAAGAATCTTCGTTTTTCTTCACAAAGATTTCAATACAAACCTTGAACGCTTCTATCGCTAACCCTCCTTGTGGATGACCCGCATAGCCACTTGTTATTGCGGTAGAATTGAGCACTTGCAGTCTCTATTTTGTAGTTCTGAAATTCTGTATTTTGTGTGCAGGTTTAAGCTCAATCAACCATCCAGACGGGATTGAGCTCAGGGCATCCTAGAAGACTGCCTCGCAGAAGAATGCCAGTCCAATTACAGGAAGCCTAAATTCAATCGAAGTCCAAAGTATTTTGAAATTCGTCTCAGTCAACCGCGAAGTTTCGAAAACTTTGGAGGGGGTTCTGTAGGCTATCAAAAAATTACTAAGGATGAAGCCTCAGACGCGGACCTCGCAAACGCGGAGGTCGCGTTCCAAGCTCAGACGCGGACCTCGGGTTCTCTGTCAGACGCGGAGGTCGCATTCCAATCGCAAACGCGAAGGTCACGTTCCAACCTCAGACGCGGATCTCGCGTCCTCTGTCAGACGCGGAGGTCGCATTCCAATTTCAGACGCGAAGGTCGCCAGATGTGAACCTCGCGTCCTTTGTCAGACGCGGAGGTCGCCAGACGCGGACCTCGCGTTCTAATGTCAGACGCGGAGGTCGCCAGACACGGACCTCGCATCCTTTGTCAGACGCGGACCTCAGCCAGCTCCGCGTTTTAACTCAAACACAAACCTGAGCAGCTCCGCGTTCGAACACAGACGCGAGCCTGTGAGCTCCGCGTCTCAAAATCAGAGTAAAATCGCGTCCAGGGCAAGACCTTCATTTCTGCTATAACTGACAGCCACGAACTTAGTCAGTTACACCCCATTTTATCTCCACATAATGGGGAATAACTTCCCATTATGGAGAGATTTAAGGAGTTGGTTACACCCTTCCCATTATGGAGAGAATTAAGGGGTTGGTTACACCCAATTCCTCTATAAATAGCTATGAATAGCTAGAAGGAAAAAAAAGGCTCGGGGGGAGGGGACCTCTCGAAAGGGGAGCTCTAGAAGGGGACCTCTAAAAAAAAGGGACTGATAATGAGAGTCCTAGTGGAGGAATCCAATAAGCCGTAGGCAAGGGGGAGAGCTACCTCAGCAGAGTTCGGCCTCGAAGCACTTGTAGCCTGGGAAGAGTTCAACTCTTTCTGTTAACTTGTTGAGTTTAAGTTCTTTAAATCTCTTTGAGATTCCATTCCTGATAGGAGTTGTGCTACTCCACCAGTAGATCCAAAGAGAGGATCCATAAGAGAAACTTGACGTTCGGCCGGTCAATGGGGAAAAAGACTCACTCTCCACCGCCACGTGAAGAACCCAGCTTTAAATAAAGAGGAGAATCAATCAAGAGATTTCCTCTCTTTTGTAATCGGATTGTATCCGTTGTAATCTTCTATTCAATCAAAAGAATTTTGTAATTGTGATTTTCGACGCGTACAATCTCTATCAGCAACCGAGAGAATCCACTAGCTCCAAACTCTGGGATCTGGACATGAGGATCCATAGGAGTCAGAACTCTCCAATGACTAGTGTTGCGAATGCCAAGTGGCGTGCATGGACAGGCACACGCGTATCGATAAATCCAAGTTAAAAGACATGCATTGAAAACCGTGTCATGAGCACGTGCACACTATATGTGAATGAGACATCAAGTAATGAGTGGTAACCAGAAATCAATATAAAATGAGGAGTGATTAAGTCAGGAGACCAGAGGAGTAGATCACAGGTGGTAAACTGGAAACATAATAATAATTAATAAAACCGAAATTTCAAAGTAAAACCCGATGAAAGCAATTGTGGCAAAACAAGTGGTATAACCAAGTTTGCAAAGTAACACAATGAGTTATTATCTTGGCATCTTATCATTATTACTCGATCGACCCATATATCTAGGTACGTGTCCTGGTGTACAACCCAACACACATACATCCATATATAAGTAAGTCGAGGTTGGTCATTGGAAGCTGATGAAGAACTGATAGCTCATATTTATAGTAGTTTCCGACCGCCCGGGACACTGCCAATGGGTGCCTAAAATCACCTAACACGTATCTTCTCGGTGCCTAAAAGCACCCTAACATGAATCGTCAATTTAATATTCTACCACTATAAGTAAGATATCATACCGGCATTCATCAGTTCCCCCCATTCCCAGTGTAAGTTGTTCTTCTTATAACTTAATAAGCAGAATTATCAGATTACGGGAATGAGTAGGAACATAACAGGTCATAATAGGAGTACATAACAAGCATAATAGGAGTACATAACAAGAGATAAGGTACTACATTCCTTTAATGTGATAATCATGAGTCAAGAGTTAAGCATGACAAGTAACAGATGTTAATGTGATATCATAACAGAGGCAGGTGATAGCATGCAGAAGACATGTAACGGTCCCAGTTAATAATTTCCATTCTAATTACAATCATCACAGATCGTCCTTAATCCAAGCGTGGGACCCATCAAGATACAAGACTTCTATTCGGCTAACATCAACCTGCTCTATACTTTACAATATTATTCGCTTAAAATAGCATGTATGATCTTAACATGATTTAGCATAATTCCAAAGCATTCATCTGACAACTCATTAGAAAACATAGTCTAATATATTACTATTCCATAAAACTCCACCATATATACAGGATTTGAGTCTAGCACCAAGCATTTCAATATTTACAAGTTCTTGGCAAACATTCAAATAGTAGTTTTGCATAGTTCTAAAATAATATACACATCACAAGAACAAGCAAAAAGGGCAAAAATGTCTCTGTTGACACCTATCCCGCATGTGTGGCCATTAAGCAGGTCCCTTACCTTTGTCCAAACCTGAAGGTGATAATGAGAACAGAGTGAGCTCGACAGCTCAGTGCGTAAAACAGTGTTATATTTATGTCCATTACGTAGGTTTATTTGAAATTTTATCATCAAGTTAATACTTATAATTGATACTATTTTACACATTTTTGGGTATGAAAATTCCTGACCAAAACACAGTAACAGGTCCTGATAGTCGACTAAGTCATACCTATAGTCGACTAACTATACCCTAAGTCGACTTATATAGAAGCTATAGTCGACTAGGGTCTGTTCACAAAGGTGTTAACTCTCTGTTGGCTGTCTATAACTTACCTAGTTGACTAATCTATCGGGTATAATCGACTACACCAGGTACCAGTCGACTTACAGGTCAACTGTAGTCGACTAATTCTGGATCAAAAAGATAGGTGCTCTCTGTTTGTTACTTATAACCAATTCTAGTCGACTACCCTTTCTGGTGTAGTCGACTACACTAGGTACTAGTCGACTTACAGGTCAACTGTAGTCGACTAATCATGTTTAAAAGAAGATGTTCACTCTCTGTTTATTTCCTGTAACTGAGGCTAGTTGACTTGCAGTTTATATATAGTCGACTAAGAGTGTTTTTCCGGCAACTTATGTAACATAATCTCACACCTATAGTCGACTAAGTCTTGGGGTTAGTCGACTTATACGTAGGATTTTGCCTGTACCAGTCGACTCATCACATAGTCTAGTGTTTAATATTTATATTGTTGTAATATGCAAATTTCTATCTTAACCATATTAACATACATGATCAACATGAAATATAATCTCTTCTTCGATCACCTCCGGTTCAACCCGGTCCCTTCCTCCGATACGTTATACCACATATTATTCTCACCTTCGATCACCTCCGGTTCAACCCGGTCCCTTCCTCCGATACATTATACCACGTATTATTCTCCCCTTCGATCACCTCCGGTTCAACCCGGTCCCTTCCTCCAAACATGCAATAATCATATCCTTCATGTAATAACCACATGCAAGGATTCAATAGATAATGTCAACATAAAGGATTCACATGATTCCTACTTTACATGATGCCAATATTAAGAAAGACATTAACATGTATAAGTAACCACTTATTAAACTAACAACATGCAAGTCTTTTCAAGATAACCAACATGTTGTATCATTCCAATATATGTGTAGCCAAATATATGCATGAAGTCAAGTATGATGTTCATTCATAAAACTATTTCTTTTTAAGAGGCATGTGTTAGACTACTATGCATACACAATAACGTGTCGATCATGCACCCATGTAAGCATTCATGAGAAATACAACAATATAACACCACATGATTGTTCATAATGTATACATAAACATATAAATCATGCACAAGCATCATCGTTCATTTTCTCGTCCATTTATAACTTAGCAATTCCCCCACTTTATTTCAAGTTTTACTTTACCTACTATATTACTAGGGTTCGAATGTTCTACTCACCCTTGAAGAGAGTATCTCCTTATCAAGCTTGGTCTCCCGCTATATTGGAGTCTACAAGGTCACAAAATCATCATAAATAGTTCTTAGTTAAAAGAGTGTAAGAGGGGTAGAAATCTTAAGGTTTTGCTTACCGTTCAACCAATATCACCCTCCTAACTCGAAATCTTATCTTCAAGAATTTCCTTTTATGGTGATGTTAGATCACCACTTTAGCTTGTTCTATTTGGTCTTTAGAGGAGATAAAACAAGTAAAGGAAGTCTTTTTCTTGTATAATAGGAAGTAGGGAAGTTTTGTGAGGGAATGAGAGGGAGAAAGAGAGAGAGTGTGTGAAGAAGAAATGGAGGGAAAAAGCTTGGTTGCTGGCTGTTTTTCTGCTGCTGCTGTTTTTTTTTGCTGGCAGCAAAAGGAGAGAGAGAAGTTTGGGGAAGTTTGAATGAAGAGAGAGAGTGTGTGTTGGCAAATGAGGTTCTTCTCTTCATCCCCCTATTTATAGCTCAATCTCTTCAATAATATCATGACAAGTGCCCCTCCCTAACCCCATCTCTCTACTCCTATATCTTACACCTATAGGCAAGACTCCATCCCTCCCCTTCATGAGGTACTAGTACCCACAAGCATGGTGAGGGTATGGTGGCAAAGTCAACAAGCATGTGGTAGTATTTCATTTTATATACATACATACATATATATATATACATACTAATATGTATAGTATAATGTATAGTATTCTTCATGAATACTTACTTCCACATCACCTTCCTAAAGCATTTAAATGTTAAGAAAAAGGTGATTAGTTAAGACAAGTGTTACAAGACAAGTGTCAAGTAGTAGCATGAAGGTGATAACACATAAGTTGTCAAATGATACAGACAGGTGTCAGGTAATAGCATGTATGAAATCACCTAGAGGGAGGGTGAATAGGTGATATGGCTAATCTAGAAACTAAATGCGGAAGCTAAAACAAATTTGCAACTACACTTAGTACAACCAACGAGTGTAGCCGAATTCCCCGTGAAGGGCTCTGGACTAACTCCTCTTGATTCCTCTGAATAAGAGTTGAGGTGCTATATGAAGCTCTCGTGGTTAAATACAAGTGAGGCACACAAACACAAGCCAAGCATATAATGGATATATATAACAATATGAAAGATGCAAGGCACAACACAAGCAAATATGAATGATATGAATGATGCACAACACAAATAAAGAGAGAGGATTAAGAGACAATGGATCAAACGCAAACACAAAGATATGTTCCAAGGTTCGAGCCCCTAGCTCTACGTCCCCGCCTTCACCGAGAAGGATTTCCAATCCACTAATTCGTCCACCTAGGACTCCCACCGAGGGAACCTCCACCGAGAAGGATTTTGTACAACCGGGAGTACCGAACTCCTCTCTCAACCAATACAACCTCCACCGAGGCAAACAATCACCACCTCACACAAGAGGGGTAGACCCGTAGCCAAATAATCACAAATCACTTCTACCGAAGAGGGATACAAACCCAAACTCCACCTCTCACAAGAGGGAGTAAACCACAACCCAAATCCACCTCTACCAAAGAGGGATACAACCAAATCAAGGGTTTACAACTTGGAGGTTTCCACAACCTCAAACAATTTCCTTTTTCACAAAACAAGTAATCCTATAGAAAGGATAGAATGATAGCTCAAGTGTGAAAATCAAGGTGTTTTGAAAATCAAATAACAAAGAAAAATCCTTGGGAAAACACTTGCAATATGATAGAAATGAAGATCTAAAGCAATATCCCAAAAACCTATTTTTCTTTGAATTTTTCAAACCCTTGAAAAACAATATAAAGATGAAATCTTTAAGCTTTAAAACTCTTTGAATCTTGTATAAAACACTAGGAAAAACTGAAATTTTTCTCTTGAAAAACCTTGGCCAAAATCCCAAGCAAATGGGGTTTATATAGCCCAAACCAAAAAATTAGCCGTTGGCTGTTTTTACAGCCAGAGACGGCTGGCGGTCGACCGCCCGGTCGACCGCCAACGGTCATAATTATGACCGTTGGAGACCTGCGGTCGACCGGCCGGTCGACCGTAGAAAAACAGAGAACAGAGCTCTCTGGTCCGGTTGACCGCCCGGTCGACCGGCCCCTGTGCCTGGCCAACGTGCACAGATCTGTGCACGTCGGTCGACCGACCGGTCGACCGACTCTGGGTCCCGGTCGACCGGCCGGTCGACCGCCAGAGCCTGTCAGGCACAGTTCTGGGTCAGAAAATAGGGTTTAAAAATATTCTAATAAATCCCATAAATCTTCTAAAAATCCATAAAAATAGTTTTGTCATTTTACATGGATATACAAACTTGTGATAAATATTTCAAGACAAATATCAAACATTTTGAACCAATTTTGTGTCTTACAAATTTTATCAAAAACCAAAAACTGTATTTTACCAAACATGGATTTTTCAATAGGAAATCTGATTTTTCCTAAAACTCATTTAAATACAAAAACATGATACTTAAATACATTTAGGCATGTTGCATATGGACATAAGTCCAATATACATGAAACAAATACATATCATTGTTTTTGTCTTTAATTCCAAAACTATATTTTGTTAAAATGTCAAAACACTAAAACTCATGAATAGGCAAACCAAAATAAGTTTGTATAGGAAGTTTAAAACATGTAAGTATATAGAACACATCTAATAAACATTAAACCATGTAAACTTATATTGATACATAAAAACCAATATCGGTTAAACCAAAACCGAAAACCAATATCCAAAACATGAAACGTGTGTGTGTTGACACTTAAAAAAGACAAGATTCTTATTGGTCCGAACAATGTCTAAACTTGTTGACATTTACAAAAGGCAAGTGACAGATGAGCTGAAGACTAGTTTTCACCCATCTCCGAGGGACAAGGAAGCAACTTGGACTCCACTGATCCAGCAAGCAGACAGTGAACCCGGATTGTTTCTAAACAGACCTCAGCAGGTCTAAGGTGCTAGCACTTAGCATCGCATGAGCCCAAAGGGATAGCCTCGCTTGAGAGGCTAATATCACTCGACTTCGCCTCGAAGCCATTCGAAGCCTTGCCAGGAAGCTACCTCGCAACTTCGCCACAGAGGACTTCCAGCTCCGCCAAGGGTTTCTTTCGGACTTCGCCAGAAGCTGCCTCTAGCTCCGCTATGAGCTCAATGCGGGCAGCTCCGCCATTGGTCTGCTATAGTCAACCTTTGACCAATCAAACCTCCGGATGAGATCCGATCAAATAAGATCAAATCCAATTAAGATCAAATCGGAGATCAAATTTGGCAGTTGATTGCCACATTCTCTTGACTCTTCTAAAACGAGTAAGAAGATAAGGGGAAATCCTCCAACGATATGGAAAGGATCAAGAAGATCAACCGACCTGCCAATTCTAGCTTCGCAAGAAGCTGATCCTAGTCTCACAGCAAGGCTATTTTTCAGATTTAAACAGATTTGATTCAATCTGTTTCCATATTTTCAAGGAACGATTATACCCTTGCTCTCCCTATAAATAGCCCACCAGGGGCACAAGAGAGGGGACCGTCTCCAGAGGCAGAAGACCACGCACATGCGCAAAAGACGACGAAAAGAGAGACACACACAAGAGGACTCCACAAGCAGAGGCTTCTTCATAACGCACCGTGCGCTCTCGAATTCAGAGACCTTTTAGAGAATTGCTTTCTCTATCCAGGGTGTTGATACCCTAACATCGTCCTTCTTCTCAAGGAATCTCCGGAACCAGGCGAGAAGGAATTCCTAATTGAAGGCGATTTTGAGAAGCAGTAAGAGGGTTCTACCAACCCTCTATTCTCTGATTCCCGGAACCAGGCGAGAAAGGAATCTCATCGCTCGCATCGTCAAAGGGACAAAGTGGTCGTGCGCTGACCAGACTCCTATCGGCACACTTCTCCAGAATCTCTGAGGAGATCTACTTGTAATCTTTTTTAGAATACTTGTAATTTAGCTCATCAACCCTTTTATTGTAAGTTTTTCCCTTTGCGAATATAATGGAAAACAAGATGGCGACTCCGCTGGGGAAGAAATTCTCCACTGCCGAGAATCAAGTGTCGCAATGCGACAAACAGACCTTCGGGTCTAACTCTGAATTCAGAAAAGCCAGTGCAGCCAGAGCCCCTCTGGCTAAATCTTCAAGGAAAGTCTCTGCGGAGACAGAAAAGGTTCTCTACGAACCTACTGCGGTTATTTGGCGCAACAAGGAAGCACGTCCGCAGTCTGATTCCTTTACTTGTGAGAACTTGGTGATTTAGTTCGATCAAGGAAGATTTGAAGAAGTCCTCTCTGGGGGTGGCCCAATGCTTCGAGCACGGAAGCATCAGAAGGTTTCCACGACCAAGGTTTCGAAGCAGAAACCAGAAGCAGAATTCTGCAACACCCTTCAACCTCGCGTGTGGCTAGTCAGGTTCCTTGCGAACCTAAGTCTCCTCTGTCAAGGCGGGTATGGAAGCCTAAACAGAAGTCTCCAACCGAAGCTTCAGGCGTAGCTACGCCTAAATCGCGCCTCTCTCGCGAAGAAAAAGGCAGGATGCCTGTCTGCTCCAATCATAAAGTTACGACGGCAATCATACCGTCGTCCGATTTAAGAGCAGCAATGCCTCGCACCGGCCTCGTTCTCATGAGCGAAGCTACTGTACCACAGCGTACGCGCAGGGTCCGTGACCGCGAAGCTGAAGCCAAAGTACCATCTAAGGCTAATTGTCTTCGCAGCAGCATAGCGGGTAAAGCACCGCAGCGTGCTCCGCTCTCCAGTTCGTCAAGCGCTAAGCTTGCGCTTTGTGGCGAAGCTAGAACCAAAGCACTATTCAGTGCTAATCCCATCTGCAGGGATAAAAGAAGCAGGACATCGTCCTATGTGCGATCCAAAAGAGCCTTTGCGCTCGATTGCAGAGACCCAACCGGGTCTGATTTGAGGAAATTGTTGACGGATAGACAAACCTCTTCCCCCTGTTGTCAACAAGTAGGATGTCAGCTGGTGACACTCCACTCGGTCCATTGCCGGCTGGGACCAATCCCCGCCACGCCTCTAAGACGACGGTCAGTTTTTGATCGGCTATCGGTACAGGCCCCGAGGAAACACCGCAAAAGGAGCACCTCACAAGATCCAGCCTCCGCATCCGTCAACATGACTGGGAGAGGACGAGAGCTGCGCAGGGGAAGACAAACATCTGACGACCCCCTACAGCTCCCCAGATCCAGATTACAGCCCAGGCTTAGGCGAAGTCTTGGTGCATGAAGAAGGTGTTTTCCGAAACACCAGATCTAGGGTGGCGATACCCTACACTTATGAACAGCCTTCTTCTTCAACGGCCCTAGCCTCGCCAGAACCCAGAAGATCACTCCAACCATCGGATGAAGAAGATAAAGATAGTGGGTACGCCTCTTCGGCGACAGTTAGCTCGGTGCGAACAGACAGAGCATCAGTCAACATGGCTGGTAATGATAATGACGACCTTCGTCGGCGTTTGGAAGCTCAGGAGCAAACTTTCAAGACTCAGCAAGAGGCTTTGGACAACATTCAACAGATGCTCGCTCAACTCCTCAGTAAGCGGACTAACAATGATGCCGGGAGCAATCACGATGAGGAGGAACACTTCAGTAATGAGCAACCAAAGCCGAAGAAATCCAAGGAGGGTTCTTCCTTAGACGCCGAAGTCCTTAAGGGCCTCCAAGCTCAAATTGCATCCCTAACTCAAAGGGATGAATTAAAGAAGGTAGGGGCAGTCCGTCCTTATCCGCTGGAGTGGGATTCGGTACCATATCCACCGAAGTTCAAACCACTAAGATTTCATACCTATGACGGAAAGAGCTCGCCAAATCAGCACATCTACTATTTCCGGTCTCAGACTGGTAATGTTATAAGCAATGACGCCATCATGGCTAGGCTGTTCATTGGCACCTTGAAGGGGGTGGCATTTGACTGGTTCCGAAGTCTCCTCCGGGCTCTATCAATTCCTGGATCGACCTGGAAACCCGGTTCCTCTCTCGTTTCTATGAGGACGATACCGAGGTAACCATGGACAAGCTCCTCTCCACCGTGCAGAAGAAGGGTGAATCCGTTCGTGACTACATTGAGCGGTTCAGAAACTTATCTTGATGTGCCCAGCAGGGATGCCGTTACCCATGCTCTTACAGACATGCAGACACAACTTCTTAGACCAAGTGAAAGTTCGCATGGGGGCTGTCAAAGCCCACACTTGGAAGGAATTAGTCAAAAAAGCAGAGATAGCCGAAAAGTCAGCTAAAAAGTTCGAACCATCCACCCCTAGAGGCAAGTGGGGGATGAACAACAAAGGGCGTAGCAACCTACCGTAATTTTCTCAAGCTAAAGGCAAAGAAACTATGTCTGTGGAGTTATCCGGAGATGTGCAGTCGAAGGCCAAGAAGAGCGGCTTTAACAATCAGGAGCCAAAGTTCCCTCCAAAGCAGTACTCCTTCAAAGACGATCAGGTGGTCACGATATTCCATCTGCTCCATAAAGGGAACAAAATGAAACTGCCAGATGCTCGGCGTCCCAATGAGATAGGGCGCACGAACGACCCCAAATACTGCCTCTACCATAGGATGATTCACCATCCTACTGACAAGTGCTATGTCCTCAAAGACAGAATTCAAGCCTTGGTTGATACCGGGGTTCTGACATTGAAGACAGAACAGAAGAAAGTCACGGCCAATATGGTGACTCTTGAGTTCGGCAAAGCTTCAAAGGTCACAGTTCCTGACGGGACTTATTCAGTCCCTGCGCCACGGTTGGAAGTCAAGCATCCTCCAGCTACAGCTCAAGATAATAAGGGTCTTGTTTCCTTAACATTGGAGACAGGGGAAGTCATCTGGATACACCCAGACCTCGCCCAAGACATGCAGTGGGATTCAAAAAGCCCCAAGTCAAAGGGCAAATCTTACAATGTCATATCCCTCCTGCCAGACGACGACAATCTTACTTTAGCTTCCCTCAGTGATTCAGAAGGAGAAAAGCATGCTTGCACAACGCAGGCTGACCTATCTCAACAGACGGGTACTCGATCTGGAAAATCATACTTAGGCAGTATGAGAAGTCTACTGAGGAGATACAACAGCAAACGACGTCAGTACAAATACCAGCATCCGCTCCAGTTCCAACAAAGGGAAAAGAGAGGCCTAAGAAGGTACGATTCGACCACGTGTTGAAGAAACCACCAGGCCAAGGGTTTGATACGCCCTTTCGGTTTGACATATTGGCTCAGCTGGCCAATATCCCAGCTCGTATCACTATACACGAGCTCCTTCGCCTCTCGAAAGAAACAAGAGAAGCATTCAGGGATGCGCTAGCCAATTCAGAATCCTTTCTGACATGCATGCCTGAGATCCCTAACGACGACGTTCAGCCTCCTTGCCCAGAATGTCATCATACACAATCCAAGTGCCCGCTATTACATTCACGGCGGAAGATATGCTTCTCAAAGACAACAAGCACGATCGACCTCTGTACTACACCGGATATATCGGTTCAACGTGCATTGAAAGAATACAAGTCGATCCGGGGTCCGCACTCAGCATCATCCCCAAAAGGCTTCTCTACTTCCTCGGCATACCGCTGTACAGGTTGTCCGCAACCACTACTACAATATACGGTTTCAACGCCGGGAGCAGTCATCCACTGGGGAAATTTGACTCCGTTGCAGAATCGGGAGCCTGAAGTCAGAAGTGACATGCTATGTCATTGACGCTGACACATCATATAACCTGCTGCTGGGACGGCCATGGATCCATGCCAACTGGATCGTTCCCTCTACCCTGCACCAATGCTTCAAATATGTTGAAGATGACGCGACAGTACGAACTGTCTTTAATGAAAAGCAACCATTCAAAGGGGTGGAAAACTACTTCACTGACGCTCTCCTGTATCAAGAGGCCAGTGGGACACCTAAAGAACTGTTGCCGGACGATAATGAAAGTGGCAACGAGGGGGATTCAGAATCTGAAGCAGGCATGCCAGCCATTCTGATTGGTGAACCAATTATAGCATGTCTCAATAATCCCCTATGTAATACTCCTTCAGAGGATGAAGGTGAATGGGTAATTAATGATAATATTTCTTTTGATTATCCTGCGAGTGTTGGGCTATTTGAGTCCATTACGGATAGCTCTCTGCACACGCCTTTACACAAGCCAAGTGCGTCCAGTACGCCCATGGAATCCGCAGAAGGAGCCGTTTTAGTGATCCCGCCATCCAAAGAAGGTCAGTTATCGATAATCTTCGGTAGAACCCAACCACGGGGACCCACGGTCGCAGATTCAAGTTCAGACTCAGACACTCCATAATTCTTTCATTACGCGCAGTCAGCGCGCCATATTATGAAGAAAATGGGATATAACTTAGAGCATGGAATGGGCCTGAACTTTGGAAAAGGAAGGCGCAGTTTGATGCGGAACTTTGTACCTAAAGGGAAGCCTGCAAATTACTATGATAGTACACGCAGGGGGTTGGGATACGTTACACCCACATCGTCAGCAACGGTTCAAGCCAAAGACGATGACCAATTCCATCACATTCAGCCTCATCCTCCGAATGTGACTCAGACGTCAGTGTGGGAATGATGTTCGAGAATCTCACCGTCAATATGACTTCAAGCAGTCAATTGGAGCCTGCAGAAGCCACTGATGAAGAACCATGGGCCCAGCAATTAGACCTTCAATGAGAAAAGCGATTCGAATCACGCGAACCACCTACTGAAGACAAGGTGATGCAGGTTAACTTGGGTAATCAAGACCACCCTAAGCCCATCTTTATAAGTAAAGCCTATCACTTACAGAAAGGGAAGAATTGATAATACTCGTAAGAGAGTATATAGACGTCTTCGCATGGAGCTACGAAGATATGCCCGGACTTGATCCGCAGGTCGCTATGCACCGTCTAAACATCAAGCCTGACGTCAAGCCAGTCAAGCAGCAACAACGTCAGTTTCGCCCGAACATTATGGAAGCTATTGAGGCTGAAGTTTACAAACTCATTGCATGTGGCTTCATCCGGGAGGAACAACATCCAGATTGGGTAGCCAACATCGTCCCCGTCCTCAAGAAGAACGGGAAAATACGGATCTGTATCGACTACCGTGATCTCAATACGGCCTGTCCTAAAGATGAATTCCCGCTACCCATCACCGATGTCATGATCGACAACACATATGGATTCGAAAGGATGTCTTTCATGGACGGCTTTTCAGGGTACAACCAGATTAAGATGTATCCCGACGACGAGAAGCATACTGCGTTCCGAATACCATTGGGGGTATACTGCTACACTGTAATGCCCTTCGGACTGAAGAACGCCGGAGCAACCTATCAGCGGGCAATGAGTACAATCTTCCGCGATCATCTTCGAAAAACGGTGGAATGCTATGTCGACGACATTGCCTTCAAAAGCCGCAACAAGAATGAACATCTTCGCAACCTGAGAACGATGTTCGACATAATGCGGCTCATCAACTGAAAATGAACCCGACAAAATCCTTCTTGGGAGTGTCAAGTGGCAAGTTCCTTGGGTTTATTGTCACATCAAAAGGGATTCATCTTGACCCAGACAAAGTCAAAGCCATTCAGAGCATGCATCCACCGAGGAATCTCAAAGAGCTCAGAGGCTTGCAAGGTAAACTAGCTTATATTAGAAGATTCATCACAAATCTCTCAGGCCGCTATCAACTGTTCACCCGACTCATGAAAAAGGGGTGCTTCCTTCATATGGGATCAAGCTTGCCAGGAGCTTATGAAGACATCAAGAGGTACCTCACAAAGCCTCCAATCTTAGTGGCCCCTACATCAGGGAAACCATTCTTGCTTTATGTAAAAGTTATGGACTACTCCCTCGGTGCCCTCCTCGCTCAAAAGGATGACAATGGTCACGAGCAGGCCATTTATTATCTGAGCAGAACTCTCATAGGAGCGGAATCTCGCTACAACCCTATCGAGAAAGAGTGTTTAGCTCTCGTCTTCGCTATTCAGAAGACACGACATTATTTGGTCGGCCAGACCATACATGTCATCTCCAGAGTAAACCCATTGCGTCTTCTTATGCGAAGCCAGGATCATTGAATTCAAGATTGGCTAAGTGGGCACTTTTATTGTCTCAATACGACATGATCTTCACGCCTCAGAAGGCGGTTAAAGGCCAGGCCCTTGCCGAGTTCCTGGCTGCTCATCCAATTCCGGAACATTCAAAACTTCACGAAGATATCCCTGATGAAGTCTTCGAGTCTTATGCAACCTCAGAAGAGGAAGTGTGGCAGATGTTCTTCGATGGAGCATCGCGAACGGGCCCTAAAGGCAAGATTATTGCCGGAGTGGGGGTTGTGTTTATCTCCCACAGAATCATGTCCTGCCCAGAGCATTTTCTATGACAGAATCATGCTCCAACAATGTAGCGGAATATAATGCTCTGCTCATTAGCCTTCAACTCGCCCGTGGAATGGGGGTACGCTACCTCGAAGCCTATGGCGATTCAAAACTGATCATCAATCAGGTTAAAGGCGAATATGAAGTGCGCCATGAAGACTTGGTACCTTATTACCACACGGCCGCTGAATTGGCCAACCTATTTGAAGGTTTCTACATCGGGCACGTGTCTCGATCTCAGAATACCAAGGCGGACGCTCTTGCTGCATTAGCTACAACACTAGCCTTGCCAGCCGACACCGAGTATCACCTCACAGTCGCAACTCGACATCTTATATGCTCCAAGCATATGTTTAGAACCAGAGAGGTCTATAATATCTCAACGGATCTTGAACCGAGAGATTGGCGATTTCCTCTCATTGACTATGCTTTGCACGGTCTGCTTCCAGACGATCCTAAGGAAGCGGCGTCTGTCAGACGAAGGTCCCTCCGGTTCTATTACGATCCGACTTTAAAGACACTTTACCGTCGTTCATATGACGGTCTCCTCCTCCGTTGCCTTTCTAATTCAGAGGCACAGGAAGTGCTTAAAGAAGCACATGACGGCACTTGTGGAGCTCATCAGCCAGGTTCAAAACTTAAGGACAGGTTGCACAGACTTGGATACTATTGGCCAACTATGATAGCCGATGCCATCCAATATGCACGAAGGTGTAAAGCGTGTCAAATCCATGCAGATTTCATATACCAGCCTTCGGAGTTGCTCCACCCGACTGTTGCTTCATGGCCATTTGAAGCATGGGGAATAGATGTCGTAGGGCCAATCAGCCCCTCTTCGACAAAAGGTCACCGGTTTATCCTGGCAATAACCGATTACTTTTCAAAGTGGGCAGAAGCTATACCACTGGTTGAAGTTAAAACCTCTAATGTTTTTAATTTCATCAAACACCATGTCATCCATCGATTTGGTGTCCCTAGGCGGATCATCCATGACAATGGTCCCCAATTCATAAGTCAGGTATTCTATCGATTCTGCGATAAATACCGAATTCAGAATGTGGCTTCAACTGCCTATAATCCCGCCGCTAACGGTTTGGCGGAAGCATTCACAAAACGATCATCAAGCTACTCAAGAAATTCGTCTCCTCGAACAAGCGAGATTGGGACGAAAAGCTTGGTGAATGTCTTTGGGCCTACCGAACCACGGTGCTGATACCGACAGGCAATACGCCTTTTCCCCTGGTATATGGGTGCGAAGCAGTCATCCCGTTAGAAATCCAGATGCCATCATTGCGAGTTGCTCTGACCACTAAGAACACATCAGAAGATAATGATCGATTGCGTCTTCAAGAGCTCAAAGCCTTAGATGAAAGCGGCTACAAGCTCAGCAGCATATCGAGCTATATCAAGCTCGAATCTCAAAAGCCTTCAATAAGAAGGTCAAACAGAGAGTCTTTCCAAAAAGGAGACCTGGTTCTAGCCGTCAGACGACCGATGATTATGACGCACAAGACCAAGGGCAAATTTCAGCCTAAATGGGAAGGACCGTTTGTAATAGAAACAGTCTATTCAACGGAGCATACCGCCTCATGACTTCAGACGGCGACCTACTCATGATGCCGATCAATGGCAAGTTCTTAAAGAAGTATTATCCTTAATCAGGATCCTTCTCATGATCAAGTTAACACTACACCTCTGATCAAGATCTCCGTGTCCAAAGTACACACAAAGAGAGCCTTTCTCTTCCTCCAAGCGAGATCACATAACCATAAACCAGTAGGAACCTGGCCGTATACTGGTTATCTCAAATGGAAATAAAGGTTACACATACGCTAACCAGATGATCCAATATCCTTAACGATTAAGGATAGAGGAAAACGTTGGCCTGTAAGCCCAACATAAATCCTCGACAACTCATCATGCTGAGGGGAATAGCATGGCTAGCCCAATTCAAACGGTAGTTGGTAAAGGCATATCAAACCCGTTGACAGCTGGGGGTTTGCTAAAAATCCTAAGGGACCAGTTCCTCTTTGATTCCCTCTCCAAAATCACTTACCAATTCTCATCCACAGAATGGTAAGGCCACATATACATTTCACTGTTACGTTAACATTAACCTATGACAGTGATTCCCTCATTTCTCCCTGTGAAAACGAGATCTCCAAATCACTTACCAATTCTCATCCACAGAATGATAAGGCCACATATACATTTCATTGTTACGTTAACATTAAACCTATGACAGTGATTCCCTCGTTTCTCCCTGTGAAAACGAGATCTCCAAAATCACTTACCAATTCTCATCCACAGAATGGTAAGGCCACATATACATTTCGCTGTTACGTTAACACTAAACCTATGACAGTGATTTTCTCGTTTCTCCCCGTGAAAACGAGACTTTTTCCCAAACTCCATTACAATCTTGAGCTTGGTGGCGTCTCAATCGGTTATGTCATTGCGACCTCTGAACCAGCAGACAGCCAAGTCTTAATTTTGAGCTTGTTGATATTTACAAAAGACAAGTCTCAACCCTGAGCCCTGTTGACATTTACAAAAGACAGGTCTCGATACTTATTGACATTTACAAAAGATAAGCATCAACAATCTTGAGCTTGGTGGCGTCTCAATCGGTTATGTCATTGCGACCTCTGAACCAGCAGACAGCCAAGTCTCAATTTCGAGCTTGTTGACATTTACAAAAGACAAGTCTCAACCCTGAGCCCTGTTGACATTTACAAAAGACAGGTCTCGATACTTATTGACATTTACAAAAGATAAGTATCAACAACCTTGAGCTTGGTGGCGTCTCAATCGGTTATGTCATTGCGACCTCTGAACCAGCAGACAGCCAAGTCTCAATTTTGAGCTTGTTGACATTTACAAAAGACAAGTCTCAACCCTGAGCCCTGTTGACATTTACAAAAGACAGGTCTCGATACTCGTTGACATTTACAAAAGACGAGTATCACAAATTTTGAAGCTTGGTGGCGTCTCAATCGGTTATGTCATTGCGACCTCTGAACCAGCAGACAGCCAAGTCTCAATTTCGAGCCTGTTGACATTTACAAAAGACAGGTCTCGCTACTTATTGACATT
>JAVJIF010009330.1:87500-186812 GCA_038442645.1 Agave tequilana | reverse complement strand
AGGAGGCACGTACGCCCCTGAAACCTCTATAAATAGCCCGTTGCTATGAAGAAGGGGTCGAATTTCTGAGAGAAGAACTCTGAGAGAAAAGAGCTTGACTTTAGAGCTCCCAGAGAGGAAGAAAGAGAGTCCAACCCTTCAGACAACTTGCTGCGTACAAGTTAGTCTTTGCCTACAATCTCTTTGAGATTTCTGGCCGACAGAGCTGCGTTACTCCGTCCGCCATCCGAAGAGAAGATCCCCAAAAGTTTTCGACGTTCACCTGGTCAATGGAAAACAAGATTCACTTTCCATCGCCACCTGAAGAACCCAGCACTAAACAAAGGGGGGATTCAAGATTCAACATCTCCCCTCCCTTATAGTCGGAGTATAAGTTTGTTGTAATCTTTTAATTGATTCAAGAAAATTTTGCACCGAACGTCTCTTCTCCGTACCAAACAAGAGATGGCGACTCCGCTGGGGACTTTCGTTACTGACGAACAAGTTGTGGCGCAAGGTGACGTCCTCTACAAGGGGAGAATGGTCGAATCGCTCGTTGTAGAATTCGACCAGGCAAAATATGAAGAGTTCCTCTCTTCCGGCTCCAAGAGCCCAAAGGCCCGCGTCTACCGCAGGGTCTCTACGGGGCCTTACCCCGAAACCCGCTCTGAGCCTCTCTCGGAGACAGCTCCGGTAAAGAAGGTCGTGGCCAATCACGCCAGGCGTAGCACCCGCGCCAACGTCTCTCAGGAGACCCGCGTGGTCAGCCTTCCTGGTGTCCAATCAGTCCACCCTCTTCCTCAGCACCAGGTCGTCGTTGGTTTCTCTCAACCCCCACGACGCAACCGGAACGCTGAACGCCGACAGAGGAGGCTCGTGCGCGTCAACTGCAAGTTGGAACAACTGAGGCAGGACGCAAGGTTCAAACCAGTGTCTCTGCTGCACCACATCCGACACGCGAAGTCCGCGTTTGGCAGCCCAAACGTGAGGCTCACCTAGTTGGCTCCTCTGAAGCCCCACTCCCCATACGCCAAGGCGAAACTCGCGCACCTTGCGAAGTACAAGAGGCACGCGCCTCTAGGCATGGGGCCCAGCAGCCCTGTATCTCTCAAGCGTCTCTGCCCCGGCGCAATAATCAGCCACGCGATATTCGCGTCTCTTCTCAGCAGAGATGCCAGACGCACGTCCTGAAGACGCGACGCAAGAGCTGCATTCATGCGCCCCGCGTCGCTGAACCCTGCGTCCTAACAGTACAGGGCAAGGAAGCTTTCCGCCCTCGACATTGCGAGGCTAATCTCTTTGATCCTCCTTTCACGGATCTGAGAGATTATTTGACAAAGAAAAGAAGTGCTAATCAAATCACTTCATCATGTTGCTGCCAACGGCTTATCACAATTCTCTCCGAATGCCGTTGCAATTCAGGTGCAAACCAGCAGTCTCTAATTAGACAGCTGACCCTGATTCCCCGATTAGCTAAGAGAAGTCGTTCCCATAGGAGGAGGGTCTTCTCTGACACTGAATATTCTGAGCTCACTGCTAACATGGCGAGCAGGAGTAGGGAAAAAAACAACCTGCAGTCAGTTTCGATAATGAATCTGACACAGAACCGGAAGGAGTGTACCGACACACTCGCACCCGAACCGGGGCAATTCCCCCGATTGACTATAATGCTCTAGTCCGGGGAATTGAGGTGAATGACTCGCATTCCGCTATTACAGAGTCGCAGGCTTCAAATTCCTCCATGGAGAAAGAGGCCTACATATATATGACTAGCACTCCTGAGGAGACCGCCAGGCGCTTGGAGCAGCAAGCTCAGGTCCAGAAGGAACAATTCGAGATGATTCGCGCTCAGCAAGAATCTATCGACTCCCTCAAGCAGATGCTCGCACAGTTGCTTGAAGACAAGAGGAAGTCAACCAACAAAGCCTCCTCTAAGAAGTCTAAAGGCAAGCGAAAAGAGGGGGAAAGCTCATCTTCTGTACACATAGGGAGGAAGAGCAACCTACTTCTGGTTCGTCTAAATCCTCGTCGCAGAAAAAGGACGACCGAGACCAGGGAAAGGTTCATTCTAAAAGAATGAATCAGTTGGAGCAACGTCTTGAGGCCCTTATCAACCGGAAAGGCCTCCAAGAAGCAGGATTGATCCGGCCATATCCGCCGAGTGGGACTTAGTTCCGTACCCACCCAAGTTCAAGGCTCCGACCCTCCAAGCGTTTGATGGGAAAGGTTCACCGAACCAACATATCTACTACTTCAAATCTCAAACAGGAAACGTGGTAGATAACGATGCCATCCTGGCGCGTTTATTCATCGGCACCTTAAAAGGGCTCGCCTTTGAATGGTTCATGAAGCTCCCAGAGGGCTCCATCAAAAATTGGGGCGATTTGGAGAAGCTCTTCCTAACGCGCTTCTTTGAAGATGACTCGGAGGTCACCATGCCAACCCTTTTGGCCACCAAGCAACGAAAGGGAGAGTCCGTCAAGTCTTTCGTAGAAAGATTTCGGAATGTGGCACTCCGATGTCCAAGCGGTATGACCCAGGTCACCCTGGTGGAAACATGCCGCCACAATCTCCAAACTTCACTCCTTGCCCAAATAGGAGTTGCTGAAAGCCGTACCTGGAAGCAGTTAATCCAACAAGGTGAACAGGCTGAAGAGATCGTCGCCCGGGTCAAGGCAGAAGAAAACAAACCCAGACCTGAGAAGGTCATCGAGGCGTGCGCCAGACACATCCCTCCAAGCCAAACAGAAGGACAACTTGGCGACAGAAACCAAATCTTCTGTCAAACCTCAACCGGTTAAAGGGAGTGGCTCTTCAAGCCAACCACACGCCATCAATCAGTATTCCTTCAAGGATGAACATGTCGACTTGCTCTTCAAATTACTCAACAAGAGTAATCGACTGAAGCTTCCTGAAGCTAGGCGCCCTGAAGAAGTCGGTAAAACCGATAATCCCAGCTACTGCATGTATCACAGGATGTTGGGACACCCCACCAAGAGCTGTTACGTCTTCAAGGACATCCTTCAGGCCTGATTGACGCGGAGGTATTAAAACTCCGTCTAGAGCAGAAGAAGGTGGCGGCCAATATGACGTCATTCCTCCAGTTTGGGAGGCAACCTCCAACACCCTCTGGAGTAGTCCCTATCCCAAGAGGAGAGTTGAGAATGGTCAACACAGACCCTTACCAACAGCAGGAGAAGGGCTTGGTACCCGTTTCCACACCCAAGGAAAAGTCATGTGGGTTCATCCCGACCTTGTGGATGGCCAGCAATGGACCACTGTGACCAGCAGGAAGTCCAAAGGTAAAGCTAAATTCATCTTGTAATGTGGTATGCGTCTCTTCTCGAGAAGCGGAGACTGATGTTCCTTCGTTGACCGATTCAGAAGAGGAGACAATAGTTCTGGCCACAGAACCCAGTCAACTTGTGGCGGAAACCCGTTCAGGACAGTCATATTTGAAAAAGTATGACGAAATGGCGGTAACTCCTCCAAGACCCGCTGCAGAGTCAGCCAAGCCCTCCACAAAGCAACCTGTGGAGAAATGAAAGAACTTCGGTTTTCTCGAGTTCTTTCGAAAGACGTAGCGGAAGGATCCACAGCACCTTACCGCTTTGATGTCCTGGCTCAACTAGCCAACATCCCAGCGCGGATTACGCTTTATGAGCTTCTTAGGCTATCAAAGTCGACCAGAGAAGCTCTACAAGAAGCTCTGGCTAATGCTGAGGTCTTCATGACCCAGGTGCCGATCGGGCCAAAGGAGGAAGATGTAGAGGATTGCCTCCACGCCTCCCAAAATATTCCCTGCATCACCTTCACGGCAGATGATATGCAAGTTAAAGGGAAACATGATCGACCCCTTTACTTCGCAGGGTATATTGGATCATCTGAGGTGAACCGCATTCAGGTAGATCCCGGGTCCGCATTGAGCATTATGCCTCGCCGAGTCATGCAACATCTCGGGATTCCTACTCACCGTTTGAGTGCCACCCAGACTACTATTTATGGGTTCAATGCCAATAGTACCCGTCCAATGGGGAAGGTCAAGCTCAGATGCCAGATTGGAGACCTAAGATCAGAGGTGACATGCTACGTCATAGATGCTGACACCTCCTACAACTTGCTGTTGGGACGACCGTGGATTCATCGCAATTCTATCGTTCCCTCTACTCTCCACCAAGTTATGAAATACATCGATGGGAGTGGAAAGGTGCGAACGTTGATTCCGAAAGGCATCCGTTCAAGGGAGTTGAGAATTATTTCACAGATTCTCTCCTATATCAGGAATATGTGGAAGCAGATGAAATCCCGCAACCAGAGGAGCCCGACTCTGGTAATGAAGCCGACACCGAGCCGGAAAAAGAAGAATGCATTTGGGAACTAGACCCACCTGTAACGGGCATTAATAAGCCCGATGTTGATAATACCTCCGATGATGTAGGCGGATGGTATATTAATGAAGACTTAGATTTGGCGTATTTCTCTGTATTTGCTTCTGATTCAGTGCCGTCAGACACTAGCACTGATGTGGATGATGATCTCTGGTCGGCAATGGATGCTTTGGTATCATTGCATGTACCAGTGAAATCATCCTTCGAGACATGTCGAAATGCCGGTGATGCGCAAAAAGCCGTATTCATGGTTCCAGCAAGACGGAAAGGCCAAAGACCAATCCTTTTCGGACGAGTTGAATCCGAACCAATGTCCCGTGAAGAGTCAGAAGACGAAGAGGAACCTCCTCAGTTCGGTCATTATGAGCCAAAGGCACTCAGAATGATGGGAAGCATGGGGTATGATCTGACAAGCGGACCAGGGTTGAATTTCGGCAAAGGAAGGAGAACGCTACTTCGATCTTTTGTGCCGAAAGGGAAAACCCCTGATTATTATCATCGGACTCGCAGGGGGTTGGGCTATATATCAACTCCAGCTCCATCAAACTCTGACTCTGAAGAGTCATTATATCATGATTACTCATCAGGCACGTCATCATGGGAGTCAGATGTTAGTGTCGGCAACATCTTCAGAGAACTTTCAGTGAACATGGTTTCAACAAGCCATCTGGAAGACGAAGATGAAGAAATGATCCAATCGATACAGATCCTTGGATCAAACACTTAAACAATCTTTGGGACACTCGCTTTGAACAACGCGAGCCACCTACAGAAGATAAGGTTGTCCAGATCAATCTAGGAGATGAGGCTAATCCTAAGCCCATCTTCATAAGCGAAGGCCTATCACCTTCTGAGAAAAAGGATCTAATATCTCTTGTACAGGAATACATAGATGTCTTCGCCTGGAATTACGAGGATATGCCTGGACTTGATCCGCAAGTGGCTATGCATCGCCTCAACATTAATACGGACGTAAAGCCTGTCAAACAATAACAGCGCCGGTTCCGTCCAGAAGTAATGGAGGCAATTCAATCAGAAGTCAGAAAGCTTATAGACTCTGGCTTCATTAGGAAGAACAACATCCCGACTGGGTGGCCAACATCGTCCCCGTTGCTAAAAAGAATGGAAAGATCCGGATCTGCATTGATTTTCGTGATCTAAATGAGGCTTGTCCCAAAGACGAATTCCCACTGCCAATCACAGATGTTATGATTGACAACACATGTGGATTCGAGCGAATGTCCTTCATGGATGGATTCTCAGGATATAATCAAATTAAAATGTATCCTGACGACGAGAGAAAAACCTCTTTCAGGACACCACTGGGGGTATACTGCTACACCGTCATGCCCTTCGGACTAAAGAATGCGGGGGCGACATATCAAAGGGCCATGAATGCCATTTTCCACGAGCACATGCGCAAAACGATGGAATGCTATGTGGACGACATCACGGTGAACAGCCGCGCTAAAGGGGATCATATAACTGATCTAAAGGTCGTCTTTGACATTATGCGGGTCCATCAATTGAAGATGAACCCCACCAAGTCCTTCCTGGGGGTGGCCAGTGGAAAAATCCTAGGGTTTGTAGTAACATCAACGGGGATTCATGTGGACCCAAAAAAGGTTCGCGCTATCCAGGAGATGCAACCTCCGAGAAACCTCAAGGAGCTCAGGGGATTGCAAGGACGATTGGCGTACATCCGAAGGTTTATCTCAAATCTCTCTGGAAGATGCCAAACCTTTTCCAAATTAATGAAGAAAGGTTGTTTCGTTCATTTGGGACAGCGCTTGCCAGCAAGCATTTGAGGAAATTAAACAGTACCCTCACACAACCGCCAGTCCTTGCAGCTCCGATGTCTGAAAAACCTTTCCTGGTATACGTCCGAGCAATGGATCATCTTTAGGAGCTCTACTAGCTCAGAATGATGATCAAGGACGAGAGCAAGTAATCTACTATTTGAGAGTAGAACAATGATCGGAGCCGAACATCGGTACAACCCGATCGAGAAAGAGTGTTTGGCATTGGTGTGTTTGCTATCAGAAAATGCGATACTATTTGGTAGGCCAAACAATAAACGTCATCTCAAAGTCAACCTCTTGAGGTTACTTATGACAAAGCCTTCATCATTGAACGGCCGGCTGGAAAAATAGGCCATATTGCTATCCCAATATGAAATGCACTTTTTACCACAAAAGCCGTGAAGGGTCAAGCGGGTGGCGGATTTCCTGGCTGAGCATCCAGATCCGAGGGCAGCCAAACTTTACGAGGATCTCCCAGACGAGGTCGCTGAAGCCTGCTAGACCCAGACATCCTTCGAAAGGCAGGTGTGGCAACGTTTCTTTGATGGTGCATCGAGAACAAGCCCAAAAGGACACATAGTGGCAGGAGTAGGAGTAGTACTCGTCTCCCCACAGAACTATGTGATTCCTCGAGCTGTCTCATTAACGAGCCGTGTTCCAACAATGTGACGGAGTACAATGCTTTTGATTGGGATGCAACTCGCCGATGAGATTGGCGTTAAAAATCTCGAGGCATATGGTGACTCCAAACTCATCGTTAGCCAGGTTCGCGGGGAGTACGAAGTCAGACATGAAGACCTAATACCCTATTACAACGCAACTGTCCACATGGCTGGGGGAAGTTTACAAACTTCTACATCGATCATGTACCACGCAAGCAAAAATGCGCATGCAGATGCACTGGCATTCCCTCGCTGCCTCTTTAGCTCTACCGGCTGGAACAGTGGAGAAGATATTTGTCCACAGCCACGACCTGTATTGCCCGAGAATTGCTCCTGAGGACTACCAGGAGCCAACAGGAGATTCTCAAAGCAAAGAAGCGCTGGAATTGTCAATCGGTCCAGAGCCTAGAGACTGGCGATTCCCCTACATTGATTATGTCCTGTATGGCATCTTGCCTGAGGACACCAAAGAAGTGGCTGCCATTCGAAGGAAAGCCCCTAAATTCTACTATAATGCGATTACGCGAACATTGTATCGTCGATCGCATGACGGGATCTTGCTCCGCTGCCTTCACCAAAAGAGGCACAGGAAAATTTGAAAGAAGCCCATGACGATATGTGTGGATCCCATCAACCTGGCCCAAAACTTGCATACCGACTCCAAAGGCTGGGATATTATTGGCCTAAGATGATCGCTGATGCCATCAATTATGCCAAAAGATGTCACGCCTGCCAAATACATGGCGATTTCATCCATCAAACACCGGGGTATCTTCACCCTACGACCTCTACCTGGCCATTTGAAATGTGGGGGATGGATGTAGTTGGCCCTATCAGCCCTCCATCATCAAAAGGACATCGGTTTATTTTGGCCATAACCGATTACTTCTCCAAATGGGCTGAGGCCATTCCCTTGAAGGAGGTAAAGTCATCAGACGTGATCAAATTCGTCAAACATCATGTCATTTACCGTTTTGGTGTACCTCGGCGAATCGTCCACGGCAATGGACCCCAGTTATCAGTCAGGCTTTCCAAAGGTTCTGCGCCAAGTTCAGAATCCAGAGTGTGTCCTCAACGGCATACTACCCCGCTAATGGTCTCGCAGAAGCTTTCAACAAGACCATTGGCAATCTTCTCAAGAAATTCGTCTTGAAAAGTCAACGTGACTGGGACGACAAGCTCGGTGAATGCTTATGGGCTTATCGCACAACTGTTCGAACTCCAACTAAAGCTACACCATTTTCTTGGTATACGGTGTGAAGCAGTAGTACTTCTACTAAAAATCTAAATTCCATCTCTACGCGTCGCCTTGACAGCAGAGATGACAAATGAGGAGAAGCATAGACGGCGACTCCAAGAATTGGAAGCCTTAGATGACAAAACATCTGCAGGCCCAACAACAAATCGAGCTTTACCAAGCCCGGATTACCAGAGCCTTCAACAAGAAAGTCAAAGTGCGAACTTTCAAGAAAGGCGATCTTGTCTTATCCGTCAGAAGACCTATGGTAATGACACATAAGACAAAATGAAAATTCCAGTCTAAATGGGAAGGACCATTTGTAGTAGAGTCAGTCTACTCAAATGGATCATATCGCCTCATAACTTCAAATGGCGATACACTCATGATGCCGATCAATGGCAGATTCTTGAAGAAGTACTATCCTTAATAGTACTCCTCCACCGATCAAGTTGAAAGTACACCTCTGATCAAAACAAGAAGAGCTTCTTCATTAACATCCGACGCCTCCAACGGCTAAGGATAGAGGAAAATGTTGGCTTCTAAGCCCAACATAAGTCTTCGACAACTCATCATGCTGAGGGGAATAGCATGGCTAGCCAACTCAAACGGTAGTTGGTAAAGGCACCTCAAATTGTTGACAGCTGAGGGTTTGTTAAAAACCCTGGGTTCTAATTTCCCATCCTCATTAACATCCGACGCCTCCAATGGCTAAGGATAGAGGAAAATGTTGGCTTTTAAGTCCAACATAAGTCTTCGACAACTCATCATGCTGAGGGGAATAGCCTGGCTAGCCTAACTCAAACGGGTAGTTGGTAAAGGCACCTCAAATCCGTTGATAGCTGAGATTTGCTAAAAATCCTAAGTGGATGTAATTCCACCCTCTCCTCCAAAATCCCTTACCAATTCTCATACACAGAATGGTAGGTCTACAAAATACAGTCATTGCTAAGTTAACACTATACCTCTGGTAATGAAATTTTCAATACTCCCTATCGAGTACAAATCTTACTTGTCAACTCTACATGGAGTAGCAAACCTTCAAATTTGCCAAGTTAACACTATACTCTGGCACTTCAAATTTCACTTGTCAATTCTCATCAATAGAATGGCAGGCCCTCAAATTGCTCATATTGCAAGTCCACTACTGTCAAGTTAATACACACCTCTGACAATATACTGTTAAGTTAACATTACACCTCTAACAGTAATCAAGTTGCTGCCAAGTTCAATATTAAATCTCTGACAGTCATCTTCCCTCAGACTTCCTGACTGAAGCTGAAATGAACGATGCTAAGTTTAATACTACACCTCTAGCTTCCAAGTCATTGCTAAGTTCAACAATACACTTAAGGCCATGACTTTCCCTCGGACTCCTTGTTAAAGTCGAGATGACCAATGCCAAGTTCAAAATTACACCTCTAGCATTACCCTCACTGTCAAGTTAAACATCACACCTATGACAGTGACACTTTCAGTTTTCCCAAATGAAAGCTGAAATGCTTCTGAGTTAAGTTAATATCACACCTCTACTCACATTCTTGTCAAGTTAACATCACACTTCTGACAAGACAACTTTCAACCCGTTAAGTTAATATCACACCTCTAACGGTAAAACTTTCCTAGATCCCCCGCGAATCTAGCCTCACTTGTTATTCTCGTCAACAGAATAACAAGTCCACTTAAAAACAATGTTAGGTTAATATTACACCATTAACAGTGTTTTCATTATCTCCCCAGCTGATCTTAATCAAGTTAATCCCAAACCTCTGATAAAAGTTCATCCTCCCTGGGGGTACAAATTCAGCTTGTCATTCTCTGTTATAGATTGACAGGTCCACAAAAGTTATCTTATCTCTGTTAAGTTAATATCACACCTCTGACAGCATCGTTGAGTTCTTGAAATAGGATCTCTCTCCACAAAATGTGACTCGTTAAGATTATCATCATAGTTTTGACAAGTCAAAGACTCTTCGCTTCTATTCGTCTGACTAAAAAAAAAGTTCAAGACAATATGAGGAAACAAAAGAAAAGTGTCACTTTTATTTATATCCAGGCATATGAAAGTGATACAAAACGCTCTCTTATACAATAAGATTGAGTGTTACAATAAAGGAGTACAAAGAAGTCCCTTCTCTCTCAAAGGTTGCACTCACTCCTCGAAGCTGCTCACAATTCCAAGTACTAGATGTTTGAAAAGGCGCCAAAGTAGAATTGAACACTGCGGCGACGATCGGGAACTGGTTGCACCACGATGCATGATGTAAACATCGAAGAAGCCTTTGGTTGACTGAGAACAATGGTGTTTCTTGATGTAGAAAGGCAGCAGAATCTTCTGATTCCACCTGACCATCCGAAGTGGAGTATGATCCTTCGTTGATGAACATCTCTACCACCAGAAAGTCATCCAATGAGCATAGAGCTTTCCTCGATGTCACTTCTGGGGTAAAAGGAGGTTTTGAGACCTCACAGAGGATGCCCTCTTTTCGGTGACCTGCAGGAGGAACCACCCCTTTGAGTCTCAGCGACGACCGCCCGTGAAGATGAAGCAGTTTGCTTGGCCTTTGGTGCTATTGCGAATCAAAGAGCCGGTGTTAGAAGAAGTAAAGAGAACAAAGGAAGTTCCTTTCTAAAAACCCTAACAGATGCACACGAAGACGAAGGAGAGTCTAATGATGACTCTTGAAAGGCTGTTGCCTTTTATAAGCACGGTGATTCGCAAAGATACACGGCGCTTGGCTCGACGCCTAATCACTGCCTGACGCGTGGACAGCGCTTAAATGCAGCGCGAAGTTCGCACGCCAAAAAGAGGATGTCCCCTCAATACAACAGGACACGTGACAACATACTCCTGGCACGGATTCGCATCTAACAGTCGCGTCTTCATCCAAGAGACGCGTCCCTTCGATGGACGCACCTGTTCGACCCAGCCAAAGTCGCGTCTGCCTCATGGAGTAACAGTGCGTTGTCATCCCTAAAGCAGTACTACCCCTGCGTCCACAGAACTGGCGTTCAGTCCTTACTTCTGCAATTCAGTTCAACAGTACACTAGCACCAGCAGATGACTGCCCACCTCTGGTTTAAAGTACACCAACGATAAACTCAAAGCACTGGGAGAGTTTAGACTGTGTATCTAGACACTCACCACGATCATTTCTGGCAGCTTCAAAGGGTCCACAGTACACTCACGAAGACCATAGTCCAGACAAGATCAAGCTCAGAGCATTGTCAGTCCAACCACGAGAAGGGCGAATTCAGCTAGAGTCCAAAATATTTCGAAATCCGTCCCAGCCAACTGCGGAATATCGAAAACTTTGGAGGGGCTTCTGTAGGCTGTCTAAAAATCATTAAAGACAAGTCATCAAAAGCAGAGTCCCAAACTCTAGACGCAGGGCTAGTCTCAGCCAGTTCAGCCGCACCAAGGCGCGTGGGTCAAAACCCGCGTCTCAGCCAGTACTGCAGCACCAAGGCGCGAGGGTCGAAACCCGCGTCTCAGCCGCACTAAGGCGTGTGGGTCGAAAACCGCGTCTCAGCCAGCACTGCAGCACCAAGGCGCGAAGGTCGAACTCGCGTCTCAGTCGCACCAAGGCGCGTGGGTCGAAACCCGCGTCTCAGCTGCACCAAGGCGCGTGGGTCGACACCAGCGTCTCAGCCGCACCAAGGCGCGTGGGTTGAAACTCGCGTCTTAGCAGCACCAAGGCGCGTGGGTCGAAACTCGCGTCTTAGCAGCACCAAGGCGCGTGGGTCGAAACCCGCGTCTCAGCCAGCACTGCAGCACCAAGGCGCGAGGGTCGAAAACCCGCGTCTCAGCCGCACCAAGACGCGTGGGTCGAAACCCGCGTCTCAGCCGCACCAAGACGCGTGGGTCGAAACCCGCGTCTCAGCCAGCACTGCAGCACCAAGGCGCGAGGGTCGAAACCCGCGTCTCAGCCGCACCAAGGCGCGTGGGTCGAAACCCGCGTCTCAGCCGCACCAAGGCGCGTGGGTTGACACCCGCGTCTCAGTTGTAACCATCCCGGTTATAGAGTCAATCACGGCCCACATAACGGGGAAAGTAACCCCCATTATGGAGTATTTTTAGGAGGCACGTACGCCCCTGAAACCTCTATAAATAGCCCCGTTCTATGAAGAAGGGGTCGGATTTCTGAGAGAAGAGCTCTGAGAAAAAGAGCTTGACTTTAGAGCTCCCAGAGAGGAAGAAAGAGAGTCCAACCCTTCAGACAACTTGCTGCGTACAAGTTAGTCTTTGCCTACAATCTCTTTGAGATTTCTGGCCGACAGAGCTGCGTTACTTCGTCCGCCATCCGAAGAGAAGATCCCCAAAAGTTTCGACGTTCACCCGGTCAACGGAAAATAAGATTCACTTTCCATCGCCACCTGAAGAACCCAGCACTAAACAAAGGGGGGATTCAAGATTCAACATCTCCCCTCCCTTGTAGTCGGAGTATAAGTTTGTTGTAATCTTTCAATTGATTCAAGGAAATTTTGCACCGAACGTCTCTTCTCCGTACCAAACAGCGGGTTGAGTGTGAAAGGTCATGCTCACAATAACCGGCTCGTGAGAGTTTCTAGGGTCAGCCCTGACCTCCCAACCGTGACCATCACAGTTCCTCTCACGTAGGTCAGTCCTCTAAGGGTACTATAGCTGGATAGTATACCCTCCACACTACATGCGTTGGACTTATTAAGAGTTAAACTCATCCTTACCTAGTTGATCATAAGAGCATCGTCACCATAGAGAAGGATAGTAGTTACAATGCTACATATATGATATAAATATATCTGGGTCGATGCTTCACATGAGTATCACCAGTCCAGCTTATTTTTACCACATTGAACCTCTTTCATGGAATCAATTCTCAATCAAGTATGTTAGGTTCCCGCTGTCAGTGAACTCTACTATGGGACTAACCTCCCTCGATGATTCTAGGACCATGCTCCTAGAAAGATCCTTGTCAATGGGTCAGCAATATTCTTCTCGGACTTTACAAAGTCCAGAAGCACAACTTTGCCCAATAGGTGCTGAACAGATTTAAGTCTGATCTGAATATGTCTGTTCATCTTATTGACATTATCTTACTTTAGAATCTCAATGGTGGATCTTGAGTCAGTATGAACCGAGATTGAAAGTATGGATCTAGGCATGATAGAAAATTCAGATTAAAGATCCTTTAATCATTCAGCTTCAGAGCAAGTTGTGCCTAGAGTAATGAGCTCAGACTCCATGGTGCTCCTGACAATCACTGTTTATTTACAGAATTTTCAGGACACAGCAGCACCACTGAATATGAATACATATCCGGTAGTAGACTTAATACTGTTAGAATCGGTGACCCAGTTGGTATCACTATAACCTTTCATAACATCAGGATATCTAGTGTAAGTCAGACAATAGCCAATTATGCCTCTAATATATATGAAACTCTCTCTAGTGCAGTCTACTGTTCTCTATTGGGGTTAATGTTGTATCTACTTAATCTGCCTACTGCATAAGAGATATCAGGCCTAGTCCTGTTGGAAATATAGAGAAGTGAACATATTAATTGAGAGTATTTCAGCTGAGGACACAGGTTCACCCATGTTCTTCAAAGCAATTGAAGAATCATAGGGTGTAGAAATTGGTTTAGAGTTGTAAAAATCAAATTTATAAAGCATTCTTTCAGTGTTATGAGCCAGATTCAAAGAAATTCCATCAGAGATTTTGGATATATTCATTCTCAATATCATATCAGTAGGACCTAGATCCTTCATATCATAGTTTTGAGAAAGATAATCCTCTACTATTTGAATTGCATCAAGAGAAGTTCTAAGGATTAAAATATCATCTATATATAGATAAAGGATAAGATACACATTGCCAAATTTTTCAGAATATATGCACTTGTCATGTTCATGGACAGTGAATCTAAATTGTGCAATAACTTTGTTAAACTTTTGATGTCATTGTTGAGTGCTTGTTTAAGTCCATACAATAATTTCACAAGTTTGCACACTTTATTTTCTTGTCCCTGACAATGAATCCTTCTGGTTGGTTCATATAAATCTCTTCTTTAAGATCGTCATTCAAGAAAGCAGTCTTGACATCCATTTGGTGAATGAATATGTTATGAATTAATGCAAGTGCTAGAATATTCTGATAGAGAAGATCCTGGCAATAGGAGAATAGGTGTTAAAGAAGTCAATTCCTTTTACTGGGTGAAACTTTGGCAACTAATCTGACTTTATGTTGTTGACAGTGCTATCAGGTCAGAGTTTCTTCTCGAAGATCCATTTACAACCTACATGCATGCATCCTGGAGGAAGGCCGGTAAGAATCTAAGTATTATTCTCCATTATGGACTTGATCTCACTGTCAATGGCTTCTTTCTAAAAAAGAGATTCAGAAGAGTTCATTACATCCTTGAAAGAGTTAGGATCACCTTTCACAACATAGGTAAAGAAGTCCTCACCGAAGGATGTAAGATTCCTACTTCGTTTGCTCCTTCTAGGTTCAGAATCATTTGTAGGAGCATGACTAGAAAAAGAAATATCATAAGTAGAAAGAATAATAGAGGAACCACTAGGGATTCTAGATTTGAAAGGAAAGATGTTCTCAAAATAGAAAGCATCTCTAGCTTCAACGTGGTATTATTGGATATTTCACTGATCTCAGAGTTAACCATTAGGAATCGGTTAACATTGCTATCTAGCGCATATCTAATGAAGTTAATATCAACAATTTTAGGGCCAATTTTCTTTTTCTTCGGTTCTAGTATTGAAAGCTTAGCCAGGCGATCTCAAAATTTGAAGAAATAAATGTTAGGAGTTCTCCCTCTCTAACGTTCATATGAAGTAACGTCAGAGTCTCTTTGAGAAATCCTATTAAGGATAAAACAAGCAGAAAGGAGAGCTTCACCCAAAAGGTTTTCGGGTGCATCTGAGCTGAGTAACATGCAGTTTACCATGACCATCAGTGTTCTGTTCTTTTTTTCAGCTGTATCGTTGGATTGAGATGTGTAGGAAATAGTTACCTCATGAATAATGCCTTATTCTTAGCAGAATTCTATCATATCATTTGAGATATGCTCCCTACCACGATCAGATCTTAAAATTTGATCTTCTTTTCAAGTTGGTTCTCAACTTCGGCTTTACACACTTAAATCCAATCGAGAACTTCATCCTTGAATTTGAGAGGATAGAGAATTTGGAGTAGTCATCAATGAATGTCACAAAATATCTTCTACGCGTTGGGTGAGAACTCTGTTCGAGTCATACACATCACTATGAATAAGTTTGAGGGGTTCAGAATTTCTTGTGATAGAGTTGAAAGGTGTTCGGACATGTTTGCCTTGAACACATATTTCACATTTAGAAGTTGAGTCAAAAGAAAATTTAAGAATGAGATTCAAGTTAATTATTTTCTTGATAGAATTGAAGCTGACATGTCCCAATCTTCCATACCAGGTATCACAAAACTCAATGTTCAAAGTAACAGGAATAGAATTTTCATTATCAGAAGAATTTATTACATGGAGACAAAAAAAGGCATCACAAACAAAGTCTTTTCCAATGAAGATATTAGATTTGGAGATTACAAATTTATTGAATTTCTTGACAATTCTATAGCCAACTCTAAGAAGTGAAGACTCTTTGATCAGATTTCTCCGAAGTGTGGGTACAAGCAGGACGCCTTGAAGAGTCAAAATTTTTCCTAAGGTCATTCTAAGATCAATACGTCTAGTTTTCTTTCTCTCTAGTGGAATCATCTGCCAGGCTTAAGCTCCTCCATATTATTCCTGATAGAATTTAAGCCAGAAGCGATCAGTACATACATGAATATTGGCTCCTGAGTCAACTACCAATCCGAGGAGAAGGTGATAAAGTTGATAATAGGAACAGAAGAATCAAACTTAAAAGAGTTGGAGTTTAGTTCCACCATATTGACCTTGTGTCCGCCATTTCCTCCATTTTCTCTTGGTTAAGTTTTGAGTGGTTCTTTCTTCTAGTTGAAACATTGAGACACCATGTGATTCATTCTTTCACAGACCCAGCAGACTCATCCATCAGTCTTTCTGGCCAAAGGTTTTGGGTTTGAAGGAGAAAGATTGAGAAGATTTGAAAGAAGAAGAGCTTGCATGGGGAGAAGAATGAAAATGATTGGGTTTTTTGAACTTCTTACTCTTGGGATTCATAAATTTGCGCTTAGACTTATCCTCTATCAAGTTCACTTTAGTTTTTATTTCTGACTTGATTTTAGAGTTTTGCCTATGCTGATCTTCTATGTGAATCGCTTTTAGGGCTTGAATGAGGGTTAAGTCACCTTACTTGTGATGGAGATCTCCAGCAAAGGTTGACAAGAAATGAAAGAGTTTATCAATGAGACATGACACCTTATAAAAATCAGAGAATTGATTTTCTTTTGATTGAAGGTGTTGGATATAATCTTGGAATCTTGAAGTTGATCATTAATGGGTTTATTATCAACCATCATGAATTTGTTGAAAGAGGAGGTGAATCTTTCGATTCCAGCATCATCGAGGCCGTATTCATCCTCCAGAGCTGTCCACAGTTTTTTAGCACTCGTATATTAATAATAAATATCATATAGACTATCAGAAAGTGCACTAAGAATCTTATAGAGATAATGATAGTCAATTCCCTCAGGGTTCAAATAGATGTAGGAGGAAGGAGTTGTAGGAGGGGTTTCAACAAGAGAAGATCCAATAGATGATGGTTTAGGAGAAGGTGCAGGAATGGTGTTATCTATGGCTGAAATAAGATCTAAAGTGGTCATTCATCTGATTTTCCCATCTCTTAAAATATGTACCGGAGAATTCCTCTGATTTGACACCTTTGAAATGATCAGAGTTGGCAATAATGACGGGATGATTCTACCTGAATTCTGTATTTCAAAATTATTTGACAATATCAGAATTTAGTTTATATCGGTAGGTTTTAGATTAGGGTTTGTAGAATAAAATAGTGTATATCCCTTCTTTAATTATGTGCCAAATAATTCAAGAAAGATAAAATAAGATTTAGACTTGTCCTTTTAATTTTATTAATTTGAAATTATAACAATAATAATTTCTAAAATGTTATTCCAATTTTTTTAAACTAATTTACTTCTAAATTTTCAATAAATAAGTCCAATTAAATTTTAAAAATAGACTAGCAGGAATTAATTAACAATTGACTTGCAAGAATAAATAATCCTTAGAACAAATAGCACAAAATTAGATAATTTTTAATTAGCCAATTTTTATTGCAAGAAGCAGTTAATTAACTGATGCATGCATGTAAAATATTGCAATAAGAGTTTACAATATATATATATATATATATATATATATATATATATATATATTTAAATAAGCTTGTAAAAGATTTTCTTTTTGTAACGAAAATTAATAAGATGTTGTAATGAAAATAAATGAATAAAGTTTTATAATGAAAAAATTTGGCCTTGTAATAATTAATACAAATAGATTTGTAATGAATAAAGTTATTAAGGTTATTAAGATTTTCCTTGGGTCTTGTAATAAAGTTTTACAATGAAAACAATTAGATTATGAAAAGATTTTCCTTAGATCTGAAAGATTTAACATTCTCAGAATTTGAACAAAAAATTTTACTATGCAAGAACTTGTAAGAGATAAATATTAAATTAAATTTGAAGGAATCTTGCAACAGATAAGATAAGATCTAAATAGTTTTAAAATATTTATAAATAAGTATTGTAATGAAATGGTATTGCACTCAATTTACGATTAACTATTTCTATGACTCTAAACCTATTTCTATAACATAAGGTTTATTACGCTATGACTCTAAACCTATTTTAAAACAACTGCTTGAAAATTTGTTGAATTGAGTAAGAAAAAACTGATGACACAATGTAAAGGACTCTCTCTTCATCCCTGCTTGAAAACTTTACCAAGCCCTCCAATACTGTTGTCAATGCCAAAGACGAAAAGTTTTTCTTCTACAAAGTTCCTCTTGGTGACAAAAGTTAGAAAGAGTTGGAGAATTATTCTTATTAATCCTCTTCAAGTGGTTTAAAATGATTAAGACTATACCTCTAATCATTATTAAATGAGGTCAGAATTAGATTCTTTTATAAAATAGCTTTACATTTAAGCTCTTCTTTTAGGAAAAGTTTGAGGAGATCCTTATTATTCTTTATTTGGGAAGAATGAAATGTGAAATGCGGACAATCACAACAATCAAGTCTCTACGAACTATGAGTACTCTCTCCAAATGTAGTGAATAAGTCTTGTGAATCACAAATTGAGCGCAATAACATAATATGCTTTCTGTTAGAGAAATAGGTTTAGAGTCACAGAAATCAATTTGTGAAGCAGTCTTTCAATACTATGAGATAGACTCAATGAAATTCCATTAGGAGTTCTAAATATATTCTTTCCCAATATCATATCAGTAGGACCTAAATCCTTCATGTCAAAGTTTAGAGAGAGATAATCCTTTATCCTTTGAATTGCATCAAGAGAAGTTCCAAGAATAAGAATATCATCTTCATATAGAAAAAAAATGATATAGTCATTACCAAAGTTCTTAGAATAAATGCATTTATCATGTTCATGGACAGTGAATCTAAAATGTGCAAAATTTTATTAAACTTTTGGTGCTATTGTTTATGTGCCATTGTTTAGGTGCTTATTTAAGATCATACAAGGACTTCACAAGTTTATACACTTTATTTTCTTATCCCTTGGCTATGAATCCTTCTAGCTGGTCCATATAAATCTCTTCTTCGAGACCACCATTCAGGAAAGCAGTCTTGACATCCATTTGATGTGTGAATATGTTATGAATTGATGCAAATACAAGAACGATTTTGATAGAAGAGATCCTGACAATAGGAGAATAGGTGTCAGAGAAGTCAATACCCTTTTGTTAGGTGAAATCCTTGACAACTAATCTAGCTTTGAATTTGTCGACAGTGCCACGGGTCAGAGTTTCTTCTTGAAAACTCATTTACAACCTACAGGTTTACATCCTAGAAGAAGGTCGGTGAGAACCCAAGTATTGTTCTTCAATATGGACTTGATCTCACTATCAATGACTTTTTTCTAGAAAGGAGATTCAGAAGAGTTCATTGCTTTCTTGAAGGAGCTTGAATCACCTTCTACAAGATAGATAATGAAGTCTTCATCGAGAGATGTAAGAGTCCTAATTCTTTTGCTCCTTCCAGGTTCAAAATCAGAAGTAGGAGCAGAACTAGAGGAAGGAATATCAGAGGTAGAAGGAGTACAAAAGAATCACTAGGAATTCTCAATTTGAAAAAGATATCTTCAAAATTAATAGCATCCTAACTTCAATAATGGTATTGTTAGATATTTCACTGATCTCCGAGTTAACCATTAGGAAGCAGTTAACATTGCTATCCAGTACATATCCGATAAAGATAGCATCAATAGTCTTAGGGCCAATTTTTCTTTTCTTAGGTTCCGGTGTTGAAACCTTAGCCAAGTAATCTCTGACTTTGAAGAATTGAATGTTTGGAGTTCTCTCTTTCTAACGTTCATATGGAGTAACATCAGAGTCTCTTTGAGGAACTCTATTAAGAATGAAACAGACTAAAAGAAGAGCTTATCCCCAAAGGTTCTCGGGTGCACTGAGCTGAGAAACAGGCAATTTACCATATCCATCAGTATTCTGTTCTTTTGTTCAGCTAAACCATTGGATTGAGGTGTGTAGGGAGCAGTTACCTCATAAATAATGTCGCGCTCTTGGCAGAATCCTGTCATATCATTTGAGATATACTCCCCATACGATCAGATCTTAGGATCTTGATCTTCCTGTCAAGTTGGTTCTCAGCTTCGGATTTATACATTTTAAACTAATCGAGAACTTTATCCTTAGATTTGAGAAGATAGATATAACAGAATTTAGAATGATCATCAATGAAAGTTACAAAGTATCTTCAGCCGCCTCGAGTGAGAATTCTGTTCGAGTCGCACATATCACTATGAATCAGTTTGAGGGATTCAGAATTCATTGTGACAGAGTGAAAAAGTATTCGAACATGTTTGCCTTGAACACATATTTCACAATTAGAAGTTAAGTCAAAAGAAAATTTAGGAATGAGATTCAACTTAAACATTTTCTTGATGGAATTAAAATTTACACATCCTAATCTACCATGCGAGATATCAGAAGACTCAATGCTCAAAGCAACAAGAATAGAGATTTTATTATCAGAAGGATTGATTATATTGAACCAGAAAAGGCCATCGCAAACAAAACCATTTTTAAAGAAAACATTTGACTTGGAGATTACAAATTTATTAGATTTTTTTAACAATCTTATAGGCAGCTCTAAGAAGAGATGATTCGCTGATCAGATTTCTCAGAAGTGAGGGTACGTGCAGGACGTTTTGAAGAGTCAGAACTTTCTCGGCGGTCATTCTGAGATCAATGCGTCCAGTTTTTTTAATCTCTCTAGTGGAGTCATCTGTCAGGCTCACGCTCCTTCACGTTGTTCCTAATAGGATTTAAACCAGGAGCGATCAATGCATATATGAATATTGGCTTCCCAGTCTAACCACCAGTCCGAGGAGAAAGTGATAGAGTTGATAATAGGAAGAGAGGAATCTAACCTAAAAGAGTTGAAATTCAGTTCCACCATGTTGACCGTGTCCCTGCTATTTCCTTTAGGTTGAGCTTTGATTGGTTTCGTCTTCTAGTTGAAACATTGGAGCGCCAAGTGATTTGTTCTCCCACGGATATAGCAGAATCTTCCATCGGTCTTCTGGCCAGAGATTTTGGGTTTGAAGGAAGAAGATTGCAAGGGTTGGAAGGAAGAAGATTGCAATGGTTTGAAAGAAAAAGAGTTGGCATGAGGAGAATAATGAAAGTGATTGGGTTTCTTGAATTTCTTGCTCTTAGAATTCATAAATTTGCGCTTAGGCTTATCCTCCACCAAGTTGACTTTAGCTTTTAGTTTAGATTTGGATATGAAATTTTGTCTATGCTGATCTTCTATGTAAATCGCTTTCAGGGCTTGAATAAGGGTAAGGTCACCTTGCCTGTGACGGAGGTCTCCAGTAAGAGCTGATCATGAAGAAGGGAGTTTATCAATGAGACAAGACACATTGTAATCATCAGAGAATTGATTTTCTTTCGATTGAAGGTATCGGATAAAATCTTAAAATTCATGAAGTTGATCATTAATAAGTTTGTTATCAGACATCATGAATTTATTGAAGGAGGAGGAGGTGAATCTTTTGATTCCAGCATTATCGAGGCCATATTCTTCCTCAAGTGTTGTTTATAGTTCTTTGATACTTTTATATTCATAATAAATGTCATATAAACTATCAGAGAGTGCACTAAGAATCTTATAAAGACAATGATAGTCAAACTCCTCGGGTTTCAAGTAAATAAAAGAGAAAAAAGTTGAAGGAGGAGTTTCAGCAGATGGTAATTTGGCAGGTGATGATTTAGGAGAAGGTACAAAATAGAATCATTTATGGTTGAAGTGAGACCTAAAGTGGTCAACCATTACTTCATCTAGTTAGCCCACCTCTTAAAATATGTGCCAGTGAATTTTTCAGGTTTAACACTTTTAGAGTGATCAGGGCTGGCCATAGTGACAGGATGAAAGCTACTGAATTCTGTATTTCAAGTTATTGAATGTGTCAGAATTCAATTAAATAGATAGCTTTAAAGAAAATTCTAGTGTGATAATGTGACAAAAGATCTAGCTAGATAAAATAATTACAACTAGAAGAAAAACAGTAAGCAGTTTAGGATTTAAAGAATTTCAGATTAATTCCTAAATTTATCTAGCATGAAAGATACAATCAAAGAATTTTCTCTGTTTCTAAACAAAACCTGTAAGAGTTTAGATGATGAAGTTATTAGTTAAAAAGAGATAACAATTATTTACAAAATTTAATTACATGCAAGGAAAGACAGAATGCTATTAATACAATAAATAATTGTAGAGAGATAAGACTTGAAAAATTCAAATGATTATTTCCCAAATAAAACAAGTCCTTTGCAAGAATATTAAATAATTTGCATGAAAGAAAAATAATTTAGATAAATAAACAGTTTTTTATCCTTTAGATTGTTAGTTGTACTGTGTTATTCCCTTAAATCATGCATATCAAAACAAATTAAAATTAAATTCCTAGCATGCTGCTAGGATTAAAACAGAATAAAAATAATACATAATCTAGCTTGGAGAATGTGGTCATATAATCGCTGCCCTAAAAGATCAAAAGACCGTCTTTTTGCCCAAACGTTGATTCGGCTTTGCCAGTAGTAGCGATAAAAGAATCCTCTGAAATAACCAACACTCGGCCTAGGACAGTAGGCAGAGCCTCTTACTCAGACAGAAAATTGTTGTCCAGAACTTGAAAAGGTTGAAGAAATTTAACAGTAGGAGAAAGAAGAAATGAAGTTATTTTGAATGAACAAAGAGAAGCTCTATTTATAGACACAGAGCTCTACCCATTACTAATAACCCCGCACTAATTAAGCGCACATTCAGGTTGATTGCAATTAATGTGCAACAACTCCGTACGTTCACAGATCTGCTTTTATCGGGTCAAGAAACGTTCCAAATTAAACAATGAACGACTTCAGGAGAGTGAGACAGAGCTAGAGAGAGTGAGACTGAGCTCGCGAGATACACCAAGTCTCTAGGTGCTCGAGAAAGACTCCGAGGTCCAAGTGGTCGGGGTCCACTCTAAGATTACTCTGAGTCCAAATACTCGGAATGATTTGAGGTCAAGTATTCGGGAATTATTCCGAGTGCAGGTCCTCAGCTCACTTCGCCCAAAAGCCAGGAGTTAGCCTCGAGAGACAAAAAATAATTTCCAAAATATAGTAGGTCCAAGACCCGCCACACTAATGAGCAGCCGATCGATGCTGAAAGAACCTGATATCCCTATGCACACCATATTTCTCGTTAACCAGTCGCGCCAATGTAGATTCTTGTCTCATAGTGGTTCTTACAATTTTCATTGCCATTAAAACTTGACAGAATGGCTCAGCTCTCTCCCACCTAGCCCAACTTACCTTTTGTCCTTGCTAATTCTTTCCCAGGCAACAACGTGTGTGCCTCACCTAACCCCATCGTGACACCACAAAAAGAATTTGAAGTACCACTCCAATTTTTTCAGAACATTGTTGGAGGAGAGATACTATTAGAGGAGGTGATGTGCTGTCATAGATCGCCGAGGAAGTCGACGACAAAAGCCGAAGAAGACAGCAGCAGAAACCAGCAGCAGCAGCAGTTCTGGCAGAGGTCGGTCGACCGGTCCGGTCGACCGACGTGCACAACGTGCACAGGTGTCAGGCGGTCGACCGGTCCGGTCGACCGCTCTAGAGGAGCCAGCTTACGGGAAGAATCGGTCGACCGTTCCGGTCGACCGACAGGAAGCTCAAAAGTCACGGGAAAAATCGGTCGACCGGCCCGGTCGACCGACCTGGAGAGATTAAGCCTCTCAGTGTGTATCGGTCGACCGGTCCGGTCGACCGATCGACGGGTTTGGGCAAAAATCTGCTGCTCCGCAAATTGCGGAGCAGCGGGTATATATAGTATTTTGGGCTGTTATAGGGTTTCAAACCTGCGAAAATAGAAAGGCTTAGGGCTCTCTTGTACTGAAAGAGGCAAAAGCCATTGTAATCATCTTCCCTAATACAAAAATCTCCCCATTGATTGCCCCGAGGACGTAGGCACGTTGGCCGAACCTCGTTAGATCTTGTTTTTGCGATTGTTTGTTCTTCGTGGTTTGATTTCATTGTTCTTTCTGTGATTGAGATCGATTGGATCCTCTATTGGTTGTTGTCTCCCGCGCGCAACAAGTGGTATCAGAGCATCCAGGTTGCTCTTTGGGATTTCTGAAGATCCGGAGGCCTCGAGATTGGATCCGGTGGAGATCGTGTGTCGATCTCGGATCTGAGGTATTGGGTGTTCGAGGGATCGTGTGTCGATCTCCGGAGGACTCAAGGAGGGTTTCTTGGATCGGTGGTGAAATAGATCTGGTGAGAAACTCGAGCTAGGGTTTCACGGGAGAGGTAAAAATCACATTTTTATCTCGGTAATAGATCTATTTTTCAAGTCATTTGATCTTCCGCATAGTTAGAGGGTCAAAGAAAAAATCTCAATGGCAGAGGAAGTTGCATCTGTTAGAACAATGAATACTCACCCTAGAATCGAAGTTGTTAAGTTCAATGGCACTAACAATTTTGGGATGTGGAGGTGTGAGGTGATGGATGCATTGAACGCATCTAATTTAGAGGATACTCTCCTATTGGAGAGGAAGAAGAACACTACAACAGATGAGGAATGGGCAAAGATGAATAGATCGGCATGTGGCTTGATTCGTTCATGCTTGACACAGGATATTAAATACCTTGTGCAACATGAGACGTCTGAAAAGAAACTGTGGGAAACCCTAGAAAAGAAGTACCTGACAAAGAGCGTGGAATCCAGGTTACAGCTTAAGAGTAAGTTGTATCAGTTCAGGATGAAGAGGGGGAGCACAGTAAATGAGCACATAAACCGGTTTACAAAGCTTCTTACAGATCTGATAAATGTGGATGTCAAGGTAGAAGAGGAAGACAAGGCTGTCATTCTCCTGAACTCGCTCCCATCGGAGGAGTATGAGACATTCACCATGACGTTTATCAATGGTAGACAGACTTTGGACTACCATGAGGTGTCGTCTGCATTGATGAGCTATGAGACAAGGAAGAAGGAGCGGCATCCTTCTCAGTCAGGGTCATCAGCGGAGGCATTGGAGGTGAGAGGCAGAGGTTCATCTAGAAAGGGAAAGGAGATCAGGGGAAGATCGAAGTCCAGGCCGGGATTCAAGGATCTTAAAAGAAATCAGTGTGCTTTCTGCAAAGAAATTGGGCACTGGAAGGTTGACTGTCCAAAGTACAAGGGGAAGAAGAAGGAATCAAAATCTGAAGCAAATCTAGCAAGAGTGAAGAAGGCTGCAAGTGGTAAATCACAGGCAGATGGTTCAGATTCAGATTCTTCAGTGTTCTCCTTTTCAGTGACCGCTCCCGTCGTAGGCTACTCAGGGGAAAACGAGTGGATCCTGGACACAGGTGCTACATATCATGTATGCCCTAATCGAGATTGGTTTACCAGTCTTGAGAAGTTGGAGGGATGTTCGGTCGTCATGGGCGATGATCATCCATGCATCATGGAGGGTGTAGGCACTATTCCGATTAGGATGTTTGACGGGATGGTGAGGGAGCTGAAAGAAGTGAGATATGTACCTCAGCTGAAGAGGAACTTGATCTCTGTGGGTGCTTTGGAATCATTGGGGCTCAGTGTGTCTATTAAAGAAGGTGTTCTTAAAATGACAAAGGGCTCAATGGTGGTGTTGAAGGCCGACCGCCGGAACAATTTGTATTACTTGAAGGGTAGTACAGTGATAGGGCAGGTGGCAGCTTCTACCAGTCAGAAGGAAGACTCGACCCGGCTGTGGCACATGAGGCTGGGACACGCAGGGGAGAAATCATTGCAAGCTCTTGTAAGAAAGGGGCTGCTGAAGGGTGCAGAGACCTGCAAGCTGGATCTGTGTGAACATTGCATCATAGGCAAGAAGACGAAGGTGAAGTTTGGCACTGCTTCACACTGCACCGAAGGCATTTTTGATTATGTTCATACAGATGTATGGGGACCCATCAAGACTGCATCAATTGGGGGAAACCACTATTTTGTGTCGTTCATCGATGACTATTCTAGGCGCTGCTGGGTGTACACCATGCGACACAAGAATGAAATCCTAGAATTGTTTGTGAAGTGGAAGGCTAACTTGGAGAGAAGCACGGGAAGGAAGGTCAAGGTTCTCCGTTCTGATAATGGAGGAGAGTACATATCAGACCCTTTCCAAAAGCTATGTCTTGATGAGGGCATAGAGAGGCACTTCACAGTGAGAGAGACTCCGCAACAGAATGGGGTGGCTGAGAGGATGAACCGGACCTTGCTAGAGAAGGTTCGGTGTATGTTGTCCAATGCAGGATTGCCAAAGAAGTTCTGGGCTGAAGCTTTGGGATATGCATGCCATCTTGTCAATAGGTTGCCGTCGTCTGCAATAGGGGGGAAGACCCCTCTTGAAGCTTGGTCTGGTAAAGCTGCTGAAGATTATGATATGCTCCGGGTATTTGGATGTCCAGCCTACTATCATGTCAAAGAAGACAAATTGGATCCGAGAGCAAAGAAAGGGGTGTTTGTTGGCTTCAAGCGAGGAACCAAGGGGTTCAAGATCTGGGACCAACAGGACAACAAATTCATAGTCAGCAGGGATGTCACATTTGATGAGGCCTCGATGATGAAGCCTACGGTCCCCCAGCAGGTGGAGACTAGTAAGACCAATGAGCTATTGCAGCAGGTGGAGAGTGATGCAAATCCACCATCTCTAGAAGATTCAGTATCAGTGAGGATCATTCCTGAGGTGACACAGGGAGGTGATCAAGTTGCAGAAGAAGATGCTGAAGTTATTGAAGAGGATCAGGAATAGGTCAGGGGTACTGTTTCAGACCCCACTACAGTTGAAAGACCAAGAAGGAATGCTAGGAGACCTGGCTGGCTCACCACCGATATGGTTATTGCACATGCACTTCCAGTTGTTGAAGAGGCGATTCCATCTACTTTCAGGGAAGCTGAAATCAGTTCAGAAGCTGAGTTATGGAAAGGGGCCATGGATGAAGAGATGCAATCTCTTTATAAGAACAACACATGGGAACTTACCAAGTTGCCAAAGGGGAAGAGGGCCATAGGGTGCAAGTGGGTATTTGCTAAGAAGCAGGGATCCCTCCAAGAAGAGAAAGTGCGCTACAAGGCAAGGCTGGTGGCTAAAGGCTACGCACAGAGAGAAGGAATCGACTACAACGAGGTGTTCTCCCCGGTAGTGAAGCACTCGTCTATTCGGATTCTATTGGCTTTGGTGGCGCAGAATGAGTTGGACCTTGACCAACTTGATGTGAAGACCGCCTTTCTCCACGGCGATCTTGAGGAGGAGATCTACATGAATCAGCCCACAGGTTACAAAGCTGCAGGGAAAGAGGAGTTGGTATGTAAGCTGAAGAAATCGCTGTACGGTTTGAAGCAGTCTCTTAGACAGTGGTACAAGCGATTTAACATCTTCATCAGGAAGAAGAAGTACACACGAAGCCACTTCGATCCATGTGTGTACTACAACAAGTTACCATCAGGGGAGTATATCTATCTACTGCTCTATGTAGATGATATGCTGATTGCTTCTAGGTCAAGATCTGCTATTGATTCTCTGAAGAAGACGTTATCGTCCGAGTTCGAGATGAAGGACCTGGGGGAAGCAAGAAAAATATTGGGCATGGAGATCACAAGGGACAGGGATGTTGGCAGGATAAGCTTGACTCAGAAGGGCTATCTGGAGAAGGTACTGCAGAGGTTTAATATCGGGAAAGATACTAAGACTGTTAGTACACCAATGACGCCGCACTTCAAGTTGTCAGCGAAGATGTCTCCAAGGAGTGTTCAAGAACGTGAGCATATGTCTCATGTTCCATATGCCAATGCCGTGGGTAGCTTGATGTATGCGATGGTATGTACAAGGCCAGATCTATCACAGGCAGTCTCCATGGTGAGCAGATATATGCATGATCCAGGTCAGGGTCATTGGGAAGCTGTGAAGTGGATCCTGAGATACATCAAGGGTACTGTTGATGTAGGCCTTGTATTTGAGAAGGACAACACCGGGAAGCAAGAATGCATAGGCTATGTGGATTCGGACTATGCAGGTGACCTTGACAAACGCCGGTCGACTACGGGATATGTCTTCACATTCTCACAGGCACCGGTGAGTTGGCGCTCCACACTTCAGTCCACAGTTGCGTTGTCGACTACAGAGGCGGAGTATATGGCTTTGACAGAGGCCATGAAGGAGGCTATTTGGCTTCAGGGTTTGCTTGATGATCTGGGCGTGGAACAGGATATATTGAAGATAAACTGTGACAGCATGAGTGCCATCTACTTGGCAAGGAACCAGGTCTATCACGCAAGGACGAAGCATATCGATGTCAGGTACCACTTTGTTCGGGAGATTCTGGAGGAAGGTGACATCAACTTGTTGAAGATTCATACTTCGGAGAATCCGGCCGATATGCTTACAAAGGTGGTGACGGGAGTGAAGTTTGCACACTGCAAAGACTTGCTCCATGTCCTTCAGGTGAACTGAGCTCACTGAAGCTCATTGGAGTGAACTACGGACGGCTTGATCCCTTGGGCAAGGGGTACGTAGGCAACCGGTTTGGTGCAGCCACTATCGAGTCGGAATTCGGAATTCGGCTCAGATTTGTAAATCTTCACCGAGGTGGAGAATTGTTGGAGGAGAGATACTATTAGAGGAGGTGATGTGCTGTCATAGATCGCCGAGGAAGTCGACGACAAAAGCCGAAGAAGACAGCAGCAGAAACCAGCAGCAGCAGCAGTTCTGGCAGAGGTCGGTCGACCGGTCCGGTCGACCGACGTGCACAACGTGCACAGGTGTCAGGCGGTCGACCGGTCCGGTCGACCGCTCTAGAGGAGCCAGCTTACGGGAAGAATCGGTCGACCGTTCCGGTCGACCGACAGGAAGCTCAAAAGTCACGGGAAAAATCGGTCGACCGGCCCGGTCGACCGACCTGGAGAGATTAAGCCTCTCAGTGTGTATCGGTCGACCGGTCCGGTCGACCGATCGACGGGTTTGGGCAAAAATCTGCTGCTCCGCAAATTGCGGAGCAGCGGGTATATATAGTATTTTGGGCTGTTCTAGGGTTTCAAACCTGCGAAAATAGAAAGGCTTAGGGCTCTCTTGTACTGAAAGAGGCAAAAGCCATTGTAATCATCTTCCCTAATACAAAAATCTCCCCATTGATTGCCCCGAGGACGTAGGCACGTTGGCCGAACCTCGTTAGATCTTGTTTTTGCGATTGTTTGTTCTTCGTGGTTTGATTTCATTGTTCTTTCTGTGATTGAGATCGATTGGATCCTCTATTGGTTGTTGTCTCCCGCACACAACAAACATATCTAGGAACCCAAGCACACTACAACAGGTAGATCGGAATTGACTGTAACACTGCTTTGAGGAGTGTAATTCTCCCTGCAAATGATAACGATTTAGCTTTCCAGGTAGATAATTTCAATCTATCTCTCTAAAATTGGTTCAAACGCACTAGCTGGTAGCTCTTCATCCCAATTTGCACACTGAGGTACATGAATGGAAGATAACCTGCTTTCATTCCCAATTTCCTCACGAGCCTTCTCTTGACTGCAACTCCAACTATAGCCCCAAAGTACACTGAGGATTTGTTGATGTCAACTCTCTACCCGCTTATTTAACAATACCCCTGGGTGATCCTTGCAACGTTGCTCTCTCTTTCATAAACACAAGGCTGTCATCCGCATATGTTAATTGTGCTACTCTTTATCTATCTGCTCCTATTCTTATTCCAGAGAGTTTGCACATGTCTTGAGCTTGCTTAATCTTCTTCACAAACACCTCTGCACCCAAGATGAATGAGACAGGAGGAGAGGGTGTGTGGTGCGGATGTGTCACATTACCAATTTAAAGACTTTTCTGAGTGTTGTGATGAATTGGGACTGTCGGACTTACAGTTCACGGGATGCCACCTGACTTGGACCAATGGTACTGTCTGGTCTAAGTTGGATAGAGTGATGGCCAACCCACTTTGGCACCAGAGGGCCTTCTTCTGCCATGTGGAATTCTTACCTTCTGGTTGTCTTTCTGACCATTTCCCTGGAGTAGTTTCTTTGCTTGAGCGGCCCCGAACGGTGAATAGACCTTTTCGGTTCTGGAATTTCTTGGCAGGGCATGAGGACTTTCGGGAGACTGTTAGATCTGGCTGGGAGGTTGAGATTGTAGGTTCTCTTCAATTTCAGTTTTGTCGCAAGCTTAAGCTATTGAAGGCCCCGTTGAAACTTCTCAATGAAAGGAACTTTGGGCATATTGCTTCTCGAGCTGAACGGGTTAGGAGACTCCTTAAACTGGCTCAGGTTCAGATCCAATCTCAATTTGATAATTCTGAACTTCGGGAGAAGGTTGTGGAGCTACGTAAGAATGCATTGGCCTTATCTAAGGCGGAGATGGACTACTTTTACCAACTGGCTAAGTGCACCTATGTTTCTAAGTCTGATAAATGCACAAAGTTCTTTCACAGTATTGTGAAAAGAAACAAAGGACGGGTTATGTGGCGACCATTTCTAAGGAGGATGGTTCACTGACGGAGTCGACGGAGGAGGTAGCATTGGAATTTCTTCGTTACTTCGAGGGACTTCTGGGTGCTAGTTCTCAGGTTGAGCATGTTGACCCTCAGGTGCTTCAGTGTGGGGAGGTTATCTCCTATCATCAAGCTTGTGACCTATTGAAGGAGGTTACCTCGGAGGAGATTAAGGAGGCGCTATTTGGTATTGGGAATGACAAGGCCCCGGGTCCGGATGGGTATAGTGCACTCTTCTTCAAGACGGTGTGGGATATTATTGGTGTTCAATTCTGTGACGCTGTCAAGGAATTTTTCTTATCAGGATCTCTTTTGAAGCAAATGAATCACACTTTGATTGCTTTGGTGCCAAATCTGCTCATGCTAATTCTGTGAGTGATTTTCGGCCTATTGCCTGTTGTAATGTGATCTATAAGGTGATCTCTAAAATTCTGGCTGTGAGGCTACGACCGGTGCTCGGTGGAATTATTGATATTTCACAATCTGCTTTTGTGGAGGGCCGGAGTATGATTGAAAATATTCATTTGGTCCAAGAGTTATTGCGAAAATATAACAGGAAGAGGGTATCCCCGAGGTGCTTGATTAAAGTGGACCTCCGGAAAGCTTATGATTCGGTCTCTTGGGAATTCCTTGCTGAGGTGATGACTGGTCTTAAGTTCCCGGACAGATTTATTGGATGGATTATGCAATGTGTAACCTCTCCATCTTATTCTATTGGCCTGAATGGAGGATATGGGGGATGTTTAATGGGAAGAAGGGATTGCGCCAGGGTGATCCTTTGTCTCCTTTTCTTTTTCTTCTATGCATTGAATATCTGTCGAGAAGTCTAAAGGTGAGTACAAACAGGTTGGGTTTCAAATTCCATCCTAGGTGTGGAAAGCTTAGGTTGTCACACCTGGCATTTGCTGATGATCTCATGCTCATGGCTAGAGGAGACATTCCTTCTGTCCGTATTATTATGGATAGCCTCAGGGATTTTGGATTAAAATCGGGCTTATGCGCTAATTTGCTTAAGTCAAGCATCTTTACGGCGGGTGTATATGGAGAGGAACTTATTCAAATGAGGCAGTTGACTGGTATCCCTGTTGGTGTGATGCCTTTCCGTTATCTCGGAGTCCCGTTGGCAGCTCATAGACTGCAGTTGAATCATTTTGCACCTTTTGTTGATAAAATAACTATGTATATCAACGCTTGGATGGCTTCTAGCCTTTCTTTTGCGGGTAGAGCTGAGCTTATCAGATCAGTGCTACAAGGAGTGGATTGCTTCTGGCTATCTATTTTTCCGGTCCCGGGTGCTATCATAGAGAGGGTAACTCGGCTGTGCAGGAATTTCTTGTGGCATAAGAGACATCATCCGGTTTCTTGGAAATCCATATGCTTGTCAAAATCGGAAGGTGGATTGGGATTCCGAGATCTTAAAACTTGGAATGATTCCCTCCTAGCTAAATCCTTTTGGAACATTCACAAGAAAAAGGACACTTTATGGGTTCGTTGGGTGCATCACATCTACCTTAAAGGGGATATCTCTGCTTGGGACTGGAAGTGTATAAGGGATGACTCGCCATTGCTCAAGAGGCTAGTTGCGATTCGTGAAAAAATATGCCTTATAGAAGGGTCCGTTGCGGCGGCAAAGAGGAGGTTATCCTCTTGGGTGGTAGGTGAGCGGATGTGTATATCGCTCGGATATGAGTTTTTTCGATATAAGGGTTCCAGGCTACCTTGGCCTAGCTCAGTTTGGAATTCGTATGTCACACCAAAGCATGCTTTTACTTTTTGGCTTGCGGCGCGGAAGAGGCTTCCTACAAAAGATAGATTGACCTTTCTTCAGGTTGAGGAATCGTGTGCACTCTGTTTTGGTAATAAGGAATCGGCTGATCATCTATTCTTTCAATGTTCCTTCTCTGCTATGGTTTGGAAATGCATTAGAGACTGGCTGGGTATCTCTCGGGGGATGTCGACTATCTCTAGTGCTCTTAAGTGGTTAAAGAAGGAGGCGAAGGGTTCCAGTGGTAAAGCAAAAGCTAAAAAGGTGGCCCTTACTTGTACTGTTTATCATGTTTGGAATGCCCGCAATAGGAAAATTTTTGAAGGCCAGACTCAGGAGGTGGTTTCTACCGTCTTCAAGATCAAGCTGCACATCTATAGGACTGTCTTCAATGTGGATCCAAACGCCACTGTGGAGTTCTGAGAGATCTGGGATTTAAGACAGAAAAGATGGGCTGCCAGCAGTATTAGTCGACTAGTAGGTGTTTCTAGTCGACTACATTAAAGTATAGTCGACTAGCCATTTTGGCTTAGTCGACTCCTGTGGCAACAGAGGCAACAGAGAAGACGGATACATCCAGATAAATTTTTCAGTCGACTTAACTTTGTGGTTAGTCGACTTGGTGCAGGTATAGTCGACTAGGCTTTCTGACCTAGTCGACTTGGTGCCGGTATGGTCGACTAATTTTTCTGACTTAGTCGACTGGCGCAGAAACAGAGAACAAAGCTACATCCAGATCAACTTTCTAGTCGACTAGTAATTGGGGTTAGTCGACTACATTATTAGTCGACTGATCTAATGTATGGTCGACTAATAGGACATTGATTTGGGTTGTGGGGATACATTGTAATGGGATAGTGAGCCAGTTATTGGCAGTTAAGGGGGGTTATACTGTATAGCCGGTTTGGCTTACATTCAGTTTTGATCAATAAAATTTACATTCTCCAAAAAAAAAAAAAAAAAAAAAAAAAAAAAAAAAAAAAAAAAAAAAAAAAAGAACCAAATACAGAGATAGAGGATCTCCTTGTTGTAGCCTCGTGGTAGATTTGAACCAAGCTGATTGTGATCCTTTCATAAGAATCAGTGAATACTGGTACAGTAATACCACATATCACAAGCTTCATAAATTTCAGATGAAAGACAAACTTATTCATAACACATTCTATAAATGACCAACCCATCAAGTCATACGCCTTCTCCATGTCTAGCTTGATAGCAACACACACTCCCCCTCTTCTTTTCGCGACCCCATAGAGTGTAGAATCTCTTGTGTAGCCAACACATTATCAGAAATCACTTGCCCACTCACAAAAGCACCTTGTTCTGCTGAGATGAGCCTAGGGAGCAAGGCCTTGAGTCTATTAACCAGCAGCTTCGTTATTACCTTGTAATACATATTGCATGGAGATATCGGTCTGAATTCCTTAACAACATTCGGGGCAGTAACCTTTGGGATATGACTGCAATGAAGGTTGATTTCCACCTCCGCGAGAGCTTCTCTGTTCTAACGAAATAATCTTCCACCGCCACCATGTCTGTCCCCACTAAGTCCCAGTACCATCGATAGAATTCCACTAGCAGCCCATCATGCCCCGACGCCTTGTCCTGAGGCATGCTTCTAACTACAGCTTCAATCTCACTTCTTGTAAATGGGGCAATCATAGATGCATTCTCCTCTTTTATAATCAGACATGGAATCGTATCTATCTCCCAAGCCTCACTTGAGCAACAGGTGGCTACCATCTCTAGCAGAAATACTCAATGACAATTTTGTTGATAACTCTTTAATGAGATTCCTCGCTCTGCTTTGCATCTAATAGCCCTGTGGAAGAATTTTTATTAGAGTCACCCTCCTTCAACCAGCTGACAAGAGACTTTTGGCACCAAAATATCTCTTGTTGTCTATTTTGTTGCAATAGTCACTTGTAAGCTGATTTATCTTCTCGACCTCAACTATTCAATAGACCTCCCCTATCTTCCTTCAATTGGTGCTCAGTCAACTCAGTTTCCACCTTCTTCCCTTCGTCAAATAAATTACCCAGATGATCCTTAATCCAAATCCCAATCTCTTTTTCACCATTCCTCCCTTTGCAGCCAATCTGCACGTAGGAGCTCCCCCAAGATTTAGTCCCAGCTGCCTTTATAACTTCATCCATCCCTTCTTTGCAAACCAAAACTTTTCTAGTCAAAAAGGCTTTGGACCCTCAAAGGAAGTCCCTTCAAAATTAACAAGCAGCGATCAGTGATCACTTGCCACCTATGCAAGATGCTTGGACACCGCGATTGGGAATTCTTCCAGCCATTCCACTGAGGCTATCACTCTGTCCAGTCTCTCCCAAAGCCTAGCGCGACCATTGATCTTCCGGCATCAAGTAAATTTAGGACCCATAAAACCAACATCCACCAAACTACATTGATGCACTAACTCTTTGAATCTTCTAACAATTGTTGTCTCCACAAATGGGCTCCACCTTTTTTCTGACTTATTTAGCAGAATATTATAGTCCCCCGCTAAGGCAATAGGGGAGGCCCAAGGCCGAAAGAGATGCAATGGCACTCCATAACTACTTTCACTCTCTGTCCCTGGTGCTCGCATATGCCCTTCCCATCTGGCTCTGCTGTCCTGCTTGTGACAACTTGGTGGCCTGAATTTGTCTATTAACTCCAATAATACCACCAGACCTCCCCCGTGCATGCACAACATGAATATCCCATACTCCCCCATCTCGCTGATAATCTTTTTATGCCCCTGCTCAGATAGTTGTGTCTCAAGAATCATCACCATACTTGGGTTATGCACTACGCTTGAGCCGCTTTCTTCCCTAATCCTCGAAAATTCCATGATAGGACTTTCATCGAGCACTTGATACGCACAACCTCCTATCATCGACTGCCATAACAGTATCACCCCGAGTGGCTTCTTGCCCTTCCTTCCCTTCATCACACATGTTCTCCACTCCTATAACAACCACATCCTTCCTTTTTCTTATCTTGAGATTCACATAGTGGAAAGAGGATCTAAAATCTAATTGATAGAGTTTTTTTAAATAAGAAGCAGTCTGAAGGTCACTCTAAGATGAGAAGCAACTCAGATATGCTGGACAACTGTCAATAGTAGTTTGGAGACTTAACACTAGTAACCCTAGTTTTTCTCTATAAAATGAGATGCATTGTCATTAAAGTTGATCAACCGACAATTGACAGTTTTCTATTTAGATTCTGATTTCATTTCTGATCCGATTTCAGAAGTTTTGGTTTCCTTCTCTATGTGAATTCTCTGGTTATATATTGAGGGGTGTTGTACCCTACTTTGTACCCCGTATTGGTTATTTAATTAATAAGATCTCTCTCTTTTTGCCCTGAGGACGTAGGCAAATTGCGAAACCTTATTAAATCTTGTATTTTCTATTTTTTCTCTGTTCGTGCATTTGCGATTGTTCTCGACAACTCTGATCTTGGTTCAGAACCTCCAGAGGATGCAACAAGTGGTATCAGAGTATTCGGGTTCATTAGGATCGGTGGAGTAGATCATTTTTGAAAATTCAATCTATAATTTTTTTTGGAGGTAGAGTTTCAAACTTTATCTATTTTGGATCTATTTTCACTGATTAATTTTCACAGTTATGTTTTTGTTCCTTGAAGTATTTGGTCAAAGTTAATCAATCAACTGTGAAGATCATTAATATTCACCAATCGAAGATCGATGTGGTGAAGTTCGATGGCACGAACAATTTCGTTATGTGGAGATGCAAGGTGATGGATACACTGATCGCATCAAACTTGAAAGATTCTCTTCTGTATGAGAAAAAATCAGAGGAGATCTCAAACAAAGATTGGGACAAGATGAACCGGACGACATGTAGCGTCATCAGATCTTATCTGACACAGAATCTGAAGTATCATGTGATGACAAAAACTTTCGCAAGAAAGATTTGGAAGATCCTAAAAGGCAAGTATTTGACAAAAAATATTAGAACCACTTGCATCTCAAGAGGAGATTTTACCACTTCCAGTTGAAGAAGGAAATTTTTATCAGCGAGCACATGAATAACCACACGAAGCTTCTTATATACCTAGCTAATGTGGATGAAGTGATCAAGGACGAGGACAAGGCATTAATTATGTTGAGCTCTCTTCCAGATGATAATTATAAGACCTTCATTCTTATATTAATCAATGCTAAATAATCTCTTAGCTACAATGAGGTGTCGGGTGCTGTTGTGAACCATGAACTAAGATGAAAGGTTAAGGAGTCCTCCAATAGCATATCAACAAAGGCATTGACTGTAAAAAGAAGTTCCAATCAGAAGGATAAAGATGATCGTGAAAGATTGAAGTTCAAGTCAGGTTTGAAGAAAAATCAATGTGCTTTTTATAAAGAAGAAGAACACTAAAAAGTTGATTGTTCGAAGCTCAAAAACAAGGAGTCAAAATCGGAAGCAAACATTGCACAGGTGAAAAGTTCATAGGTGGATGGTTCAGATTCTAACTCATCAGTTGTTTCATTTACTATCACTACACCTATAGTATGCTACTCAGCTATTTTTAAGTGAATATTAAGTACAAGTGCTACCTACCATGTTTGCCCCAAGAGGGATTGGTTCGTTAGCTTTAAGAAGTTGTATAGAGGAATAGTGCAGATGGGCGATGATTATATATGCAGCATGGATGGAGTAGGTACGGTCCTTATCCAAGATGTTCGATAAGATAGTGAGAGAGCTAATAGATGTGAGATACGTTCCTCAAGTAAAGAAGAACTTGCCTCAATTAGAGCTTTGGTTCTAGAGTTTTCTGGAAGAGATGGAGTTCTCAAGAAGGCTCTATGATTGTGTTGAAGGGTGTCAGACGCAATAACCTCTATTACTTGAAGGGTAATACTATTACAGGGCCAACTAGCAACTTCAGTTGGTTTATATGATGATTCGACCAGGCTATGGCATATGAGGCTGGGACATACAGGTAAAAAGTCTTTGTAAGTTCTTGTAAAGAAAGAATTACTGAAGGGTACTATGACTTGCAAATTAAAGTTTTGTAAACACTGCGTCATTGGTAAGAAACCCAAGGTAAAGTTTGGCACCGCTATTCACCGCACAGAAATGATTCTTGATTAAGTTCACGGGGATGATTGGGGACCTACCAAGATGGCATCACTTGGAGGTATACATTACTTTATATCATTTATTGATGCGGCATCACTTGAAAGTATGCATTACTTTATGTCATTTATTGATGATTTCTCTAGACATGTCGGGTCTACATCATAAAACATAAAGAGAAGTCCTAGATTTGTTTATGGAGTGGAAGAAGAATATGAAGAAACACATAGGAAAGAAGATCAGGGTACTCTATCGGATAATGGTGATGAGTAAACTAGTGATTCATTCATATAGCTATGTCGTGACGAGGGCATAGAGAGGCAGTTCACAGTTAGAGAAACATTGCAACAGAATGGAGTGGCTGAGATGATGAATCGGATCTTGCTGGAGAAGTTTGATATATGTTATCAAACTCTGAATTGTCAAAATCCATTTGGGTTGTGGCGTTAATGTATGCGTGCAATCTTATTAATAGGTTACCATCATCTGCGATAGGAGGTAAAATTCTCTTGGAGGCTTGGTCAAGAGAAGTTGCTCAAGACTATAATTCACTTAGAATATTTGAATATCCTGCCTACTACCACATCAAAGAAGACAACTTGGATCCTACAGCGAAGAAAGGTGTGTTTTTGGGGTTCAAAAGTGGTGTTAAAGGTTACAAGATATGGGACCCGAAGGACAAGAAAACTATTTTGAGCAGGATGTCACATTTGATGAGACTTCATCGGCTTCAATGATGAAACCTACCGACTCTCAGCAGTTGAAAAGTAAGAAGACCACAAAGGTATCGCAGCATGTAGAGAGTGATGCTACTTCACGTACTCCAGATAGTTCAGTATCATTCGAAACTCAACCGATAGTGACATAGGATGAGAACCATGTAGCCTATGAGGATACTAAAGACACTGAGAATCAAGAATAAGTAATGGGTTAGGTTCAAGATTATGTTGCAGCTGGACAAAGAAGGAGAAACTCACAGAAGCTGGCATGATTCACTACAAATATAATTGTGGCATATGCACTCTCAGTCATAAAAGATATTATTCCACCAACATATAGAAAAGCAGAAATCAGTTCTGAGTTTGAGAAGTGGAAGGAAGCTATGTTGAAAGAGATGAACCCTTTTCAGAAGGACACTTGGGAAATGTCAGAATTTCCCAAGGGGAAAAGGCTATTGGTTGCAAGTTGGTGTATACTAAGAAACAAGGATCTAAAGATGAACCTACTGTTCGCTACAAGACTAGATTGGTAGCAAAAGGTGACACATAGAGAGAAGGTATTGTTTACAATGAGGTCTTCTCACCTGTTGTAAAACACTCTTCCATTCGGATACTATTAGCATTGGTGGCGCAATATGACTTAGAGCTGGATCAACTCGATGTGAAGATCGCTTTTTCCATAATGATCTTGATGAGGAGATCTTTATGACTAAGCCAGTGGGATTTAAAGCTGCAAGAAAAGAAAATCTGAATTGCAAGCTGAAAAAGTCGCTATATGGGCTGAAACAATCTCCAAGGCAATGGTACAAGCGATTTGACAGCTTATGCATGAAAAAAGTACACAATAAGTAAATATGACCCATGTGTTTACTATAGCAAGTTACAAGGTGGATAATATATCTATTTGTTGCTATATATTGATGATATGCTAATTGTTTCTAAGAATATATTAGCGATCAATAGGTTGAAGGAACAATTATCTTTCGAGTTTGAGATGAAAGATCTAGAAGAAGCAAAGAAGGTACTTGACAAGAAAATTGAGAGAGACAGAGATAATGGTAAGGTTCGCTTAACTCAGAAAGGGTATTTGCAAAAGGTACTTCAGAAGTTCAATATCAATTGTGATATGAAGTCTGTAAGTATACAGTTGGCTTTTCTCTTCAGCTTAAAGCTATTATGTCTCCTACTACGATTGAAGAACGTGAGTATATATCTCACATACCACATGCTAGTGCAGTGGGTAACTTGATGTATATTATGGTGTGTATAAGGCCCGATTTGTCACAAGCCGTCAGTATGTTAGTAGATATATGCACGATCCCAGTAGGGGTTATTAAGAGGCGGTGAAGTGAATTTTACGGTACATCAAAGGTATGATAGATGTTGGATTGCTACTAGAGAAGAATACCAGTGGTAAGAAAGATTGTAGGGGTATGTTAACTCCGATTATGCATGAGACCTTAACAGGCGTCGGTATATGAGGGGATATACCTTCACAGTATCCCAAGCACTAGTGAGTTGGCACTAGACTTTGCAGTCTATTGTAGCTTTATCAACAACCGAAGCTAAGTATATGGCCTTGACAGAGGCTATAAAGGAGGTTATTTGGCTTCAAGGGTTGTTTGATGATTTGGGGAGCAAACAGGATCAATTGATGATCAATTATGATAGCATGTGAACAAAAATCAGGTCTATCATGCACGAACGAAGAACATCGATGTTAGATTTCATTCTATTAGAGAGATTCTAGAGAAAAGTGATCTAGTGCTTGAGAAGATCACATGCAGGAGAAATCCGACAGACATGCTTACCAAGGTGATTTCAGGAGCCAAGTTCAACCATTGTAAGAACTTACTCTATGTCCTTTCAGTTGCTTAGCTTGATGGAGCTCGTTTGGATGAATTACGTGTAGTTTAATCTCTTTGGTTGGGGATACAAAGGTAGCCGTAATGGTGCAGCCCGGTTGAGTCGACATGATGATTTATTGATGTTCGGTTCAGATTTAAAAAATCTTCACCGAGGTCCAGAATTGTAGGGAGAGGATCTAAAATCTAGTTAATAGAGTTTTTTCACTCTTGTTAGAGATAGCCCAGAGTTTGTAGTTTAACAACATCAAAGCAGCACAGGAATTATTATGGAGCCTAATTATTGTCTTGACAATTTGTCACCCTACACAGAGTCATTACGCGATCGATATATACGGTCAGATCGTCGTGGGGGTTGGAAGGGGACGGGAAGCCCCCTTCTCGGGGGCTTGGAGGCTTACCAGATGAAAATTATTTTGAGAAGTCCCCTTTGCAGATTCTAGAGCAAAGGCGAAACACTCTGGGTATAGGCGTTTAGGCGAGATCAAAGTTTCACTATCGGAGAAGCATCTCAGAGTCACTCCGAGATATAGCTTGGTATCATTCCGAAGTTGAGAACAAGACAGCTTAGAGTATCAGTTCGGAGAAGCAGTCTGAAGGTCACTCCGAGATGAGAAGCAACTCAGATATGCTGGCAAGCTGTCAAGGGCAGTCTGAAAACTTCACACTTGTAACCCTAGTTTTCTCGATAAAAGGAGATGCGCCGTGATTAGGGTTGGTCAACCGACAGTTGGAAGTTTCCTATTAAGATTATGATCTCATTTTTTATCTGATTTCAGAAGTTTTGGTTTCCTTCTCTTTGTGGATTCTCTGGTTATATATTAAGGTGTGTTGTACCCTAATTTGTAACATGTATTGGTGATTTGATTAATAATATGTCTCTCCTTTCCGCCCTGAGGATGTAGGCAAATTGTCAAACCTCGTTAAATCTCATATTTTCTACTTTGTTCTATGTTTGTTCGTTTGTGATTGTTCTAGGCAAATTTGATCGTGATTCTGAACCTGCAGCAGATGCGACACGCGTTGCCACCAATCTTAACTCCTCCATTGCTGCTTTGGTTGCCACTGAAAGCAACAGGGCCAGGCCCCACTCCTTGGTTCTCGAATTGCCATGCCTCGCTTCCCAAAATATGAGGGAACGGAGTTGTGACGGGAGCCGGTGATGTATATACGCGAGGAGAGTACCCCACGTATACACGCTAAGCCTAAAGTAACCTGAACAAGTTATAAAAATCTACTATGATAAATCAATACCACTATAATATAACATATAAATATCTAGCACAATGATAGCATATGAATAAGAAATGAAATTGCAACTGGATACGATAAAGAGAATCAACATGAATAAACAGGGAAGACAAGAAATAATACCCAAATCGGATAATAAAATAAAGAGAACTCTAGACTCCTCGAGATGCCTATGATCCTCTCCAATTATTTGATCAGTAAGATAACATGCAAACACTCGAATATATAAATTCAGAGAGTCAAAACTCCCAATGAATGTGTAAGAATAAAGAGGAAGGTGCACATGCATATAACGCGCGAGCATATGGTGAATATATATATATATATATATATATATATATATATATATATATATATATATATATATATATATATATATATATATATATATATTGGAATAAGATTGAAATAACATATAAACATAAATGGACAGTATAAGGGTAGTCAATAACAGAATCAGATGTATAAGCAAGTTATGGTGTCTATCACAGTCTATATATCAGGTGGGTAGAGTCAATCAGTGCTAGAGTCTAGCGTACCATCAGGTTATGAGTATTATTAGGTGTCCAACAAAGTACACATGTATATGAAAAACACAATCAGTCACAGTACATTATTATTTATTATGTCAGCGAACATCAATTGCTACCTGTAATAGACGCATCAAATACTATGCCTACTACACGTGTAGATCAGGTTCTAAGTTATTGAAATTGATAGGTTGGAAAAATTGTTCATGCTTTAGGTGGGTTCCATACATATTCGGAACCACGGCCCAGATGTCTGGCACTAAACCAGATCCTACCTCTAGGTAGTACTCACAGTATCACTATGAAACAATAAACAGATAATGTCAGTCATCCTCCAGAACCCTGCAGTGGAACCGTAAGTTGGCTGCGCAACCTGTATCCTAGGTCCACCAAAAATACAAACGCTGTCTCCTATATCAATTTTCTCAATTCTGGTATAAGTTGTCCTTTTATATTATTATTTAATTCAGTTAAAACAATAAATATACATGTTACCTAGAATACTGGGACAAATAGTGACAGTAACGGTATAGTTTATCAGTAAATGTAATTGTATATACGGTGAACAGTAACAATAACAGTAAACAGTATCATTAACCGTATATACAATGAACAATAAGATTATACATGGTGTTACAGTCTAACAATACTTTCCCAGTGATTTTCAGTTAGATGAAACGATACATATCAAGTTGAACACTAATCAATAGACAATCTCCTCTAGAAATGATCAACATCCCATCCACTCATACTAGATATAATAGTAATGAATCCATCATCTCATAATCTTGATACAGTCATCGTAAACATCAAATACCACTCTATGTCAAGGTAATCTGGTATAATAAACTATAAGTTCAGTAGATCTATAATCAGTTCTCTCATCCTATCAATCAACTCTTATCCTCAACGAAGTCATCGTGAACATACAATATAGAGTCTGAGATGGAGTATCTGATACAGTAAATTACAATCTCAATAAACAAATACTCAATTCTCTCATCCTATTAATCTACTCTAATACTCTAAGTCACCAATAAGTGAGGTCGATCAATAACTGTCATAAAACTCTGAACATATAATATAGTCATCGATATCAATGAAATCACTCTCATAATAACTCTCTCTGTAACTGAATAACTGAAATAGTCAAGAACCAATCACGAAGTACTGAATATATCCTCGAGATCAACTAAAATAACGAATACCGAGATCACAAATAAAGAATAGAACATCCTCAAAATCAGACTTATCCAACCATGATCAAGATCATAACTAAAAAGTGTTACATTCTCAATCAATATAAAATCTAGATCATCTCTACATCTAGTATCAAACGTCAATAAGATTATCAATACTCAATTAATGTAATTAAGGTTAACCCGAAAATCCTTGCTTCAAAAATCTAAAATCAAGATCATGTTACACATTGATATCAAAGATAAAATATTCGCACAATACCTGATAATAATCCAACAAAAACAATTTCATCTATATACTGATTAAGATTCAATATAAAGAACATAAATCTCAAGTCAACTCCAACTCTAACTAAGTCTGTACCAATCTGTATCGACAAATCAGTCTATCAAAGCAACATCCTATTTAAGCCATCCTTAAGATCTAAAGGAGTTCCAATCATAATCACCAAATAATAGTCGATAAATACTTCCCATAAAATATGTCATATATCCTCAAATATGAACTAGGACAGCTGATCAGTAGATCAAATCAAGTCACAGTATAATGCATACCAATACACACATCACCAATTGAACACACAAACACAGCCCATATAATTAAACATAGAGAGAGAGAGAGAAAAAATCACTTAAAATAGGAAGGAGGGTGCACTCATGGCAAAAGGGAAAGAGGTCGGCCATGGGGTTGCTCGTCGGTGGAGGCAGAGGCCGCGTAGGGTGTCGACGGCTCGCCGAAGTGTCGCGGAGAAGATCAGGATACCGCGGAGTGGTTTCGATGTGCTCGCGCTCGCCGGAGAGAGGGCAAACCATGGTGCTACCAGGTATGTTGTTGAGTGCTGCCGCATGCCAAGGCTGAGGAGGGGTGATCTCAGGCAAGGGGAGATAAAGAGAAAGACAGTCTGATGTGGTGGCAGACATTGTGTGTGGCCATGCTGGGGGGCCTGGGCGCTGAAGTTGCAGCAAGAGGGGATGGGGAAAGGCGTGTGCTGCCGCAGGCCATGGGTGGAGGCCAAGGTACACTCGGCTTAGATGGTTGAGTGCGTGGCCTGAACTGGAAGAGGCAGAGAGGAACTCGGCAATGGAGCATGGCGGTTGTGGCTCACGGCCAGGAGGGCCGAGGGGAAAGCCGATGGAGATTTTGGCTCGGCTAAGGACAGGTGAAGGCCTGTTGTTCTTTGCAGCAGGGAGAAGGGGCTGATCTTGCTGCGGTGGTGAAGCAAAGGATCTGGGTGGTGTGTGGCCTGGGCTGTGGCCAAAGTGCTCAGAGGTGGGGATCGATGGAGGTGGGGACCGGGGTGTTGCTGTGTGCAGGGAGGCGGTCTCAGCAAAGGAGTTCCGGGATGCTGGGGACTCGGTTGGGTTGCCAGCCAGGGATGGGTGGATGGCTTGATAGGAGAGCTTGGCAATGGAGATGCTTGACCAAGGAGAATTCACGGCTAGGCATGAGAGGAGGGAAGACGCCGGCTTGTGATGGGAAAGAAGAAGAGAAAGATAGATTAGGGTTTTGATATAGGCTTAGGGTTAAGAATTTAGATAAGTGATTATATATATGGTTAGAGATATTGGGTTTCTGGTTTGAGCAGTGGGTTAAGCTAATGGGCAAAGGGTTTAGGAATGGGGACAAGAAGGGAAGGAGTCAAGGAAATGAATAGAAAATACTACTACTAATAATAATACTAGTAATAATAACAACTCTTAACTAAAAGTAATAATTAATAACATGCATATTAATTTACAATAACAATGACAATAACTATAATAATACCAATAATAATAGTATTTATAAAAGTAATTAGCCATAACCATAACAACAACAACAATATATCAATAGTAATAATCATAATTAACAACAACAAAACTAATAATACTAATAATCATAATTAATAATAATAATAACAACAACAATAATAACACTAATAATAGTAAAAATGAATAATAATCATAAGGGAAATAATAATAGAAATAACTATTACTAATAATAACAAGTAATAGCAATAATTATGGTAATAGAAATGTTAATAAAAATAATGGTAAATATAAAGCCAAATTACCATTTACTATCTCAAAATAATTTTGAATATTTAATAATAATAGTCATAAATCAAGTTAATAAATAATAAAACAATTAGTAAATTAAAATAATTGTTTTAGAAAAAAATACAGTATTACTAATTAGGGATATTACACGAACCACCAGCAGACAAGATAGAGAACTTACCTAGGACAAACGCCAGCTCCTTAATGTTGTGAATTCAGGGGTCGCCCCACGACCGGATCGACTGGGGCGGTGCAGCCGAAACTAACCACAAGATCTACTAAGACAATATGAAGAAAAGGAGAAGAAAATATTTCAAAATAGATAGAAAGCCAATAAATAATATAACATGGTTCCACCGATCAAATAGATCGTATGTACGTCCATCGGAGAAGAGGGAGAAACGTTATTAAAACTTTTGGGCAATAAGAATTACTTACACTCACGCAGAGAAGATTACAGACTCTTGATGGTCGCTAAGAATAACGAACTCTTGTGGTTAAACTTCTCTCATGAATCTCTCACCTAGATGAATTACACTCTTAGGAATTACAAATTCATTAGATTCTTTTGGAATACATTAAAAGCCACTCCTAAGGGGTTATTTATAACCATAGAACTCTTCTAGTCCTAAGAAAACTTCATCAATCAGAATAAAAGAAACTTGAATCCAATTCGGACTCAAAAAAGAGTTAGAAAAAGAAACTACCAGATCCAACATTAATTGACTATCTTTACAATATATTCACGTCATAATCCTAACAATCTCCCCCTTGACTTGAATATGTCTAAGTCCGAGAATAGCCACTATGTTCCATGTGCTTGCCTCCATGCATAATTGAGCAAACTTGACTTCATTTCAATTTCACTCTCTCTTCTCCATAACCCCCTAATGGGGTTCACAATTTGATTAGGTCGAATAAGTTTAGGCCTAACCTGAACTTTATTACCCAACGATCTCCTTGATTTACATAAGATCTATGAAATTTTCTCCACCATAAGAGTAACTATCCGGACTACCTTGTTGCGCGCCTAGTCCCAATCTCCCTTCGGGGTACAACTGAATATTCGAGTTCAAGTCCATCGTAGTCTCCAATTGTTCCACTGCCACCACTTCCGAAGCCGAGGATAACTGCAATCCACCAACTGTAACTTTTGAATTTTGCAACATATACACATTGCCGACATGTTCGGCTTGAAATATCACATGGGCATCTTTGAAAACTTTTCATAAGATCATCTTTTGAACTGAAACAGAACTCTTCCCCTTTTAGAGCTCAAGAGAGATGAAATTGTACCATGATTTGGGAACAGACGAACACCTTGAAGAGTAGTAACACATCTATCATGAGATCGAAACTGAATTGTTCCTTCGCTAATCACCTTACTTGTAGTAGAATTCCTAATGAAACTTCTCCCCTTGAATTGAAGTGTGTGAAGAGAACATCTTCCTATTGGAACTGATATTCTGTGAACATCCAGAATCTATGACCATTCTATCTTTGTTACCAACTGACCTATTTGTAACAAATAGAACGTCATACTGTTTTTCATCTCCTCCAACCAGTTCAGTGACATTAGCATCTAGTTGTTTCTTCTTTCAAAGCCAACACTCAGATCTAATGTGTCCCTTCTTATGACAATAGTTGCACGTCAAATTCTTATGTTTTGAGTTACTCGTGGAACTTCCATTATTACTCTTCTCCCTTGAATAATGACTTGCCTAAAATCATCATGATTAGACTCACCCATCAACTGGGTGTCAATTTTGTCCTTTTTGAGCAGATGCTCCTTGACCTCATTAACCTTGATTGTTGACTTGCCTCCACAAATGATAGCTTTCCTAAAGATCTTATATGAAGAAGGTAAAGAACACAGTAATAGAAGTGCTTGATCCTCATCTTCTATCTTAACCCCTATCTTATCTAGATCATTGATAATAGAGAAAAATTTTACAATGTAAGACTTGATATATGTACCTTCATGCATGTGGAGAAGAAAGAGACGCTGTTTCAGAATCAACCGATTCACCAACGACTTCTTCAGATAGTGGTCTTGAAGTCCCTCCCACAACGAGAATTCTATTTTCTCTGTAGAAAACTCATTCAACACTCCGTCCGCGAAGCAAAGCTGAATAACCGTCAAGTCTTTCTCATCCAACTCCTGCCAAGTTTCTTCCTTCATATCTTGAGGCTTTCTCTCCCTCCCGAGTAGTGCTCTCTTCAACCCGCTCTGGGTAAGAATCGCATTCATCCTAATCTGCCACCTGCTGAAATTGGTGACACCATCGAACTTCTGAATATGGAACTTGATCGCAGACATCTTCACGTTGAGCTTGTTCTAATACCAATTGTTGTGAATTCAGGGGTTGCCCCCACGACCGGATCGACTGGGACGGTGTAGCGAAAACTAACCACATGATCCACTAAGGCAACGTGAAGAAGAGAAAAAGAAGATATTTCAAAGTAGATAGAAAGCCAACAACAATATAACGAGGTTCCACCGTCAAACAGATCGTGTATACGTCCACAGGAGAAGTGAGAGAAACTTTATTAAAACTGTGGGGGAGTACAATAAGAATTAGTTACACCTCACGCCGAGAAGATTACAAGTCCTTGATGGCTGCCAAAAACAGCAAACTCTTGTGGCTAAGCATCTCTTACGTATCTCTCACCTAAATGAATTACATCCCTATGAATTACAAATTTATTGAATTCTCTTAGAATATATTGAAAGCCATCCTTAAGGGTTATTTATAGATCATAGAACTCTTCTTATCCTAAACAAAATTCATCAATCAGAATACAGAAAACTTAAATTCAACTCGAACTCAAAACAGATCTAGAAAAAGAAACGATCAGATCCTTGTTCCATGTGCTCGCATTCACGCACAATTGAACAAACTTGACTTCATCTTCATAACCCCTCGTAGGGTTCACAACTATAATACTCCAATCCTCTCCCAGCTTCACCTCAGCCAAAAGGCACGCGCTGCGTCCTCTCCCTGGCCTGAGTTCAAGTTCAACTTATTCATAAATCAGACTTCGATTTCTATCAACCCGAGCATACATCTGATTTAAACGTGGACACCTCGGGCAATAATCGGAATCGTTTAGAACCACATTCTTACGTAATAAACATAACAGGTAAACAAAATTAAACATACATAACACTTTTTAGAATTGATCAAAGTCATAAATAGATGAATGAACAATAGAAAATTTCCATATCCACAAACTACTGATGGCATTAATCACGCTAAGAAGTAAAATGTATCTTTAACCAAATCCTTCTTTATAACAATGAGAGTAGATATATTTCTCCATTGATGTAACTGAATGAGATACAATATCCATCTCAATGTCCTCTACATATAGTAAAAGAACCTATTCTTATACTGTTGCACAGTCTCCAAAGATCGAGATTAAAAACCTATAAGCATATAAACAATAAAGCCCTCCTAGATTTCAATGAAAATATTATTAACACATAACTTAATAAAACATTATCATTTTTATCTTTGTTTGGCAATTTCTCAAAGTGCCAACGGTATCAGAAACTCACTTAGCTAAATACACAAATAAATAAATAAATCAATCAATCAAATTGCACAACACCATCATATATATATATGTGATGAGTTAATACAACTCACTCAACACATCTCCCTCAAAAGCTTCTCCATGACCACACGGACACAGGTGATCCTCAAAAACCCCGAGCACAAGCTAAAGCCCTCGCTGGGACATCCAGGATCTCCTCAATGGTCAGCAACAACTTTCAACCATCAAGACTGATAACCACATTATATGTGTATATAGTAATACTCAGAACACCATAACATCAGCTCTGCTTCTCAAAAAATCTCTTGAAATCTTGCCCACGGTGACTGATTAGATTATTCTTGCTATATCCTGAACCTGCTTCCTCCAATCTCACCTCATTATTTTTACTCATCCAAATCAATGGAATGAATATTAGTGAAATCATTCTGTGTAATAAAATAAAAGAATCTCAAAAGTGGTATAGTTTTCCTTAGGTGGACGGCGATATGCCTAATCCTTCTCACCTACCTGCATGAACTTGAATCTTGCTCATCCCTGTCACCAACTTTTCTGTGCCAACAGCTGCTTTGCTTTCATTCGTGGGGTTTGGGTCTTAGGCCTTCAACCAAGAATGTTGAAGGCACGCTGCTGCTGCTGGCCGTTTCTCAGGAGCAAAGTCGAGAAGGGGGCCAAGAAACTCTGCAAACTCCCGAGCGTCAGGCTCAGGGAACTTGTACTTGTCGACAAGGAGGCGATCCATTGGCCAGTATTTCAGCCTCCGGATCCTCTTGAGATCTCCATACCTGTCAAAGTAGTCCTTAGATCGACATCCTGATATAGCAACCTGAGCTCTCAAGGGAACACCAGTTAGTATCATCAGATGGTTGTATATGAGCAAAAAGAATATAAAAGCAAGGTTGTTACCTTCCGTGGCATCTTGCCAAGGAGTTCCATCATCAGAGCCAAGTGATCCTGCAAAAAGGCAAAATTTACTTTATGGAAGGAACCAAAAATTATTCATCTTAGTGAACTTGAATAATGGTATCGTTTCGGCAACAAAATTAAACCCCGAATCCAACACCACTCCACGTGCCAACCGCCACATCCAAATTTAAAAAAAAAAAGAAAAAAAGAAACTCCTCCAGACCACAAAACACGTGTGCAACGTGTGCGCAGATTACATTGTGAATTGTTAAAATACTATTTAAGTTCCATGAAATGACAATGACCTAGCCGTCTGAATTGCCAATATAATGCCAGGATTAATATTGGCTTGACAGTCAGTGCAGCCAATCCAGCAGCCACAATAACATAGTATACCTTTTATTGCGAAATAACCTGTAATGCAACCATGTGGGTTTGACCACTAATGGCCGTTGAGCCATCTTTAACAGCATTGGAATAAAGTGGACAAACCACTTTGTAGGGTTAATTAAAAAATGGGTTTATTAAATAAATGTTTTGAAGGTGTCTGATTTTCAGGAATCGGTCCCATGACTAATAAAGGGATTTTGCAGTGAATTGATTTTTTTGAGATAGATGGCCAAGACATGTTTTAGGGTTATCAAAACTTTTTACAAAGAGTTTGGCAATCGAAGGTTCAAGAGAGAAAAAGAGATGGAAAACTCTGAGTAGGCAAAGATGTAGATCAAGTAAGAGGGAGCAGGATCGAGTAGAGAGAGCCATTAATACCTATTTGTCTATCAAGCCAAGAAAGATGGTCAACATCATTAGCACGCGTTAGCACGCAAAACAGTCATTTCTTCGTCCATATCACTTCTTCGTCCATATCACTTTTCCATTCAAGATTCAACACAGCATTACGATACGATTTTGAGAGAGACACAGAAGACAACTTAGTTACAAAACTAAAGTGTGTAAGATAAATGAGAGAGAGAGAGAACATTTTATCTAGCGGATGTTGAGTGCAAGAATGAGTACATTTTTGAAGAGCTATGAGCAGCTTAGACACTTTAGTGGAAGCAGTTGACTGATAAGAAAGTAAGCTATCAAGATCGGTAGTAATCTTGCATCGTTGATAAAGTTGAAGTGGAGAGAAATCTTCTAGTGGTACAAGAAGAGTAACAAGAGCAATCAAAGTTGTAGTGAAACCTAGAGAGGCGAAAAAGTAAGGTATGTTTTCAAAAAAAGTGACATCCGCGCAAATCACATACCTCCTACTGACGGAATTCCAATATCGATATCATTTGTGTCCAAAAATATCCTAAAAACACACACCGAATTGCTGATGTAATTTATCATGTTCTTTTTCGAGAATTTGAACAAAACACACAAACCCAAAAATTTTTGGAGGTAAATTAAACAGTTGTTTTCAGGATAAAGAACTGAGAATAGGGTTTTGCCATCTAAAACAGAAGAAGACACCATATTAATTAAGTGACAATCAGTAAATACTGCATCAGCCCAAAAATACTTGAGAATATGCATATGAATCATTAGTGTTCGAGTAATGTCAAATAAACGACGATTATTTATTTGAGCAGCATCGTTCTGTTGAGGTATACGATCACACGAAGTTTAATGAATTATACCATGAGAAACATAATAATCTTGAAGAACATGTTGTACATATTTTAAAGCTTATCAAATCATTAAATCTTAAGCGAACAATTAAATTGAGTACTAAATTCTTTATGAAATCAGCAGCATCAAAATAGTTGTAGTTGACAGCGAAAACAGAGCATAACAGGGCAAGAGTAGTGCAAACAAAGTAGTCGATGAGAGAATAAAGAGCTACATGTCTATAGAGGTCAGAGAAAAAGTCACCAGCAGCAGGGAAAGGTAGGGGAGATGATGGCGAGGGTGGAGAAGGGCAGAGGTTGTGAGGCAGCAGGATTTTGCAGAGAAGATGGTGAAGGCAGAGGAGATAATGACGAGGGTGGGAGAAGGGCAGAGGAGGTGGCAGCTAGGGTTTATGAGGAAAAAGAGATGGTCACGGGATGATTGGAAGGAGAGGGTGCTCTGATACCATGTTTAGATGAAGAAAATGAAGAGAAAACCATATACCCTCAATTAAGATGTGGTCATCTATTTATAGAGAAAAATAAATGTCCAAATAGGAATAGAAGAATGCACAGTGTTCTACTTAGAGAGTAGAAGAATCCAAAATAAAGAAAAGAAAAATCTTCGAGGAATATTACAATTAATAAACAAAGAGCATAGAAACATCCCCGAGGGACAATGAATGCGGTCTAGCTTGAAAGCTTCTCAATACAGGAAACTCAACTCACCTGTCAAGGGTAGTTTAGGAATGTCACAACTTGTAACCCTAATTTTCTCTGTAAAAAGAGATATGCCATAATTAGGATATATGTGGTGAAAACCTAAAGCTATTGTAAAGAGTGATTGTGAGGTCTTCTTCTTTATCTCCCTATAATCTCTCGATAATAGTGGATTTGCGAGCGACTCCGTGATTTTTCCCCGTTTTGGGTTTTCACGTAATTTCTGGTAGTATCTATGTGTTGTCTTTTGATAGTCTGCGATCTTGTTTCTTTCTTTTGATTTGACCTGTTCTTTTTCATCGCCATCAAGAAATTCTTTGCCCCCAACAACTGGTATCAGAGCTTTGGTTTGAGATGGCTGATGAAAGAAAGATCAAAATTGAAAGATTCAACAACGTGAACTTCAGGTTCTGTAAAATGCAGATCGAAAACTACCTATACCAGAAAAATCTTTATCTTCCTCTTCGCGGAAAGACCCATAAACCAAAGGAGATGTCCGATGGCAAGTAGGATATTCAAAATCGGAAAGCCCTAGGGGCGATCCAATTGTCCTTGGCCTCGACGGTTGCTTTCAACATCTCCAGGGAAGAGACGACCAAAGACTTAATAGCGACGCTATTGAAGATGTACGAGAAATCCTCAATGTCAAGTAAGGTATTCTTAATGAAAGAGTTGTTCAACCTAAAGATGGCTGACAGGGAAAGCGTTGCTGGGCATCTTAACGAATTCAACACGCTGAAGAGCCAACTGGAATCGGTTAAAATCAATTTTGAAGACGAAATCAGAGTATTGGTTCTATTGTCCAGTTTGCCAGAGGCCTGGAATGGTTTCGTGATGGCGGGGAGCAATTCCTGTGGGACATGAACCTTGAAGTTTGATAATGTAATAGGTGTACTTCTTAGCGAAGAGGCGCGTAAGAAGTCTTCCGGTCGGTTGAGACATCAGGGAGTGCCCTGAGTGTCGATCGGAGAGGGAGGTCTAAGGATAGAGATAAGAAAAAGAATGGGAGGTCGAAATCTAAATTGAGGAAAGGTACATCCAAGTCGAGGGGTGCAGGATGTTGGCATTGTGGTGAGATGAGGCATATGCAGAAGGACTGCAAGCAGATGAATGATGGAGAAGGTAAAGGCAAGAAGAAAGATTCCGCGTATATCACAAAGAGTGATGTATCTGATGTCTTGATTCTCTCCTTGGCTGAGTCCAGTGAGTCATGGGTAATTGACTCCGGCGCCTCTTTTAACGCCACTTCCCGACAAGATATCTTTCCAAACAATATGAAAAGTGGATCTGGGAATGTTACTTGGGAGATGATGAACCATATGATATTGTCGGGAAAAGCAATGTGGTGGTTAGCCTCTCTAATGGCTCGACACTAAAGTTGAGGAATGTCAGACATGTACCGAAACTGAAGAGAAACCTCATCTCTATCAGACAGCTCGCTGGCGGAGAGATGAAGACCACCTTCAATAGTGATGTATGAAAGATCACCAAAGGTGCCAATAGTGATGGCCCACTGGAAGAAGGAAGGTACCATCTACATGACGTCAAGTTCGAAGGCATCTATTTCAGTTGCTTCGTTGGAGGCGGATGCCAGGGTGTGGCATCGGAGACTTGCGCATATGAGTAAGAAGAGAATGATGGTGATGCTCTCTAAGGATAAGTTATCGGGGTTGAGGTCTGTTGAACTAGACTTCTGTGAAGACTGCGTCTACGGAAGCAGAAGTGAGTCAGTTTCCCAACGGTGAAAAAGACTCCGAAGGCAGAGAAGTTGGTGTTAATGCATATCGTGTCTGGGGTAAGACTTCAGTTCTCTCTCGAGGCTCATTATATTTTGTGACTTCATCGATGATTCTAATAGGAAGATTTGCGTGTATTTCTTGAAACACAAGTCGGATGTGTTCGAGGTGTTTAAGAAATGGCTGACTCAAGTCGAGAATGAATCAGGTTGGAAGCTTAAGTGCTTGAAGTCCGACAACGGGAGCGAATACTGTGATGACAAATTCGAAGAGTTAAGTGCAAATTGAGAAATCTGAAGAGTGAAGACAGCTCCCGAAAATTCTCATTAAAATGGAGTGGCAGAGCACATGAACGGGACTATTCTGGAGCATGCCCAAAGCATGCGGATACACGATGCTTTGCCCAAGCAGTTCTGCGCAGATGCAGTCAACACGACGATGTATCTGACCAACAGAGGACCCTCGATGCCTCTGAACTGTGGGATTCCTGAGGAGGCATGGACTGATAAAGAGGTAAACCTGAATCACTTGCGTACATTTGATTGTATTTTTTATATCCATTGAGTTGAGTCACAAGAGCAAGTTGGACTCAAAGTTTAGGAAGTGCACCTTCATTGGATATGGAACTGAAGAGTATGGCGATCGGTTCTGAGATCCCGAGAACCACAAGATCCTTAGGCACAAGGATGTGATTTTCAACGAGCAGAAGATGTACAAAGACTTGCAGAGGGAGAGAAGCACTTCGGAGAATGATCTCAGAGTGACACCTTGGAGCACTCCCGAACAACAGTGTTGTAGACTTGGAGTTCAGTGAACTTGAAGATGCTCCCGTGGACAAGGCTCGAAACATTTTCAAGGGAAATGTGGAATCCTGAGTAGTGCCTAGCCCTCAAACTGAGCTGAGGCGCTCAACCAGACAACCAGAAAGATATTCTCCTATCTTACACTATATTATTGACTGACAGTGGTGAACCTGAGTGTTATTAGGAGGCTTTATAGGTGGAAGCCACGGCTGAGCGGGAGTTTGATATGGATGATGAGATAGCGTCTCTCATGGAGAACCAAATGTGAGATTTGGTTGAACTGTCAGACAGCAAGTGTGCTCTACATAACAAGTGAGTCTACCGGCTGAAGGAGGAGAATGATGGCACCATGAGGTACAAGGTAAGGCTCGTTGTGAAGGAGTTTCAACAGTGAGAAGGTATTAACTTCAACGAGATTTTCTCTGCTATTGTGAAACTTAATACCATTAGATTTGTGCTCAGTATTATGACAGCAGAGGATTTACATCTGGAACAGGTAGATGTTAAGACCGCGTTCCCCTATTGCGATTTGGAGGACATTTACATGTTGCAACCTCAGAGGTATATTATGCCTGGAAAGGTGCAGTTTGTTTGCAAGCTAAAGAAGAATCTTAATGCTTTGGAACAAGCTCCGAGGCAGTGGTATCTGAAGTTTGACAGATTCATGGTGAGCAGTGGTTTCACAAGACTGGAGACTGATCAATGCTGCTATTCCAAGTGGTTCGAGAATTCTTATATCATGCTACAGTTGTACGTAAATGATATACTTGTTGCTGGTTCCAGCATGAAGGAGATTGTGAATCTCAAGGCCAGTTTGGCGAAAGAATTCTCAATAAAGGACTTGAGTCTTGATAATTCTTGGAATGAGGATCAGCAGAGAGAAAAGAGGCTATTGAAAGTATCACATGCTGAGTACGTGAAGGTGCTGAACAGTTTTAACATGGCAGATGCTCAAGCTCTCATAACCACAGACTTTGACGATAGAAAATGAGAAGGCTCTCATGTCAGAGGTGTTATATGCATCAACTGTGGGCAGTCTGATGTATGCTATGGTCTGCACGAGACCAGACATTGCTCAAGTAGTAAGAGTTGTCAGCAGATACATGAGCAACTCCGGGAAGAAGCATTGGAGAGCTGTCAAGTGGATCCTGAGATATCTAAAAGGCAGTCAGTTCAGATATGACGTTGTGCTATAGAGGCATGGACGTTCAGCCGTTGGGATACATTGACTCCCGACTTTGCGAGTGACGTAAATAGTCAGAGGAGTACTACTAGTTATGTCTTCACTTTGGGAAGTGGAGCTGTGAGCTGGGTGTCGAGGCTGCAAAAGGTAGTTGCCTTGTCGATAACGGAGGCAGAATATGTTGCAGCGACAGAAGCTTGCAAGGAGTTGATATGGCTGAAAAATATTTTGAAGGAGCTCGGGAAGGAGCAGAAGGCTCCATTACTGTACAGTGACAGCCAGAGCGCAATTGATCTTGCAAATAATCCAGTCTATCACGATAGAACCAAGTACATTGATGTGCAGTATCACTTCATCTGCAAGTTGCTGAAGGATGGTGTGTTCTCACTGCTGAAAATACACACTAGTCAAAATCCAGCAGATATGTTAACCAAGGTGGTCACGGTGGAGAAGCTGAAAAGTTGTTCAGCTTCTGTAGGTCTTGAAGTCTGAGGATCCAAGTTTGAGTCGCTCAGAGTCACTATTAGTCGAGAACGAGAGAGAGATGAGACGTTGCTGCTGCATCGACTATCAGTCTCCAGTGTGAGATGGTTGAAGTTGTGGAGCCTGATTGTCGATCTTGATGGAGAATCGCCATCGGAAATATTACACAGGAAGAATTGCAAGATCCAATCGCAATGGGAGCTAGGAAGTCGAGAAGTCCATCCTGGATGATTCGGAGGCGGGGCCTTGGGAATTGTCTCCCGAGGACTGGACTACCTCACTGACTCCCCAAGACATGCTACAGGCGAGTGTGGGCGAGCTTAGAGCTTCAGATGGAGGCATGTTCAAGTGTTTGGGGGATCACTCGGAGTCTCGGGAGGAGCATTCTGAGCGACAGAGCAGAGGAACATTCCCGAGACGCAATGAGGCGCAGCAAATGCGGTTTAGCCTAGAAGCTTCGTGATATAAGAAACTCAAACCACGGTCAAGAGCAGTTTAGGAATGCTACAACTTGTAACGCTAATTTTATTTATAAAAGAAGATGTGTCGTAATTAGGGTTGTGTGTGGTGAAAACCTAAAGCTATTGTAAAAAAGCAGCTGTAAGGTCATCTCTATCTCCATGTAATCTCTCGATAATAATAGATTTGCGAGCGACTCCGTAGTTTTCTTTTATTTTAGATTTTTCATGTAATTTCTGGTGTTCTCTGTGTGCTATCTTTTGATAGATATATAATCATGTTCTTTTCTTTTGATCTAATATGTTCTTGTTCATCGCCATCAAGAAAGTTCTTGTCCCCAACATCTCAATAGCAAAGGGCATGTTCAAGTGAAAGAGCAAGGATATAAAGTTAGAGCAGCACGATCAGAAAAGATCATTTCTTATACAGAAGTAAGAAGTGAGAGATACATAAAGCAACTTGAAGGGAATAGCACAGAAAGGAGTGTGCATTCTCAAGGTCACGCCACAAGATAAAACAATCTCCAAGTGATACGAGGGCTTGATTCTTTTATGGTGACGTTCGCTACACTTGAGTATGATAATTGTGTTCACTTTAACCAGCTAGATGATAATGCATTCATATGCTTGTTCTATATGGCTACCATGTTTAAATCCACAAAGGATATAAGCATGAGATGAAGACAGTGTTTGAGGGCTTAATTGAGTAGGCGCTAAGCAGATTGTTAAATCGTATAATTTTTTTTATATTTATGTTGTTTGTGGTTTTGTTTGTTCTCTTTGTTTGCTACCTAGGGGGATTGTGTTGGCCCAAAGGCCCATCACTCTAGTTTTGATGATGATTAACTCATGTAGTTATTGTACTAATAATCTTATGCTCAGTAAGTTTCAGATATTTAATCAAGATTTTAACAAAAGATTTAAAGTCAAGTTTTGAAGCTAGCACGTGTTGATTCAAGAGCTCACGCATCAAGATCGCATCAAGTACTCAAAGAGGAGTCTAACTCATGATCAAGTTTTGGACCAAGTCAAGATGGAGAAGAAGATTTTCAAGAGAAGATTTTCAAGTATTTGTAAGTGTTAAGATTTTGTTTTTAGATAAAATGTAAAGGATAGATTAGTTGTGAATTGCTCAATCTTATATACACACAAAATTTCTATAGTGTTTTCATAAGAAAAAGTTTTAGTTTTAGTTTTGATTTTGAGCTTCAAAGAAGATATTTTATATTTCATGAATAGAGTTCATCAAAAGAAATTTACATGTTTTATATGTACATTAGATTTCATACATATACATTGTTGGTTAAAATGTTTAGAAAAACTTAGATTGATGTTTCTAATTCATGCTTTTAAGTTTTGTATTTATCAAAACTTTGTTTAGCTTATTATCAAAAACAAAGATATTTCATCTTATATGTGTATTGATCATATCCATACACACTATACTTCAAATGAGTTTTAACATCTTGTTTTTGTATTTAAACAAGTTTTGGAAAAATAGATTTTTCATTTCAAAGTTGGTTTGGAAAAATACAGCTTTTGGTTTAAGGCTAAATTTCTATATCGCAAAAATAGTTCAATTTGTTTGCAATATGTGTTAAGTTTTTATCACACAGATTTGTACTTCAAAATGTTTTAAAACTTATTTTTGTGGATTTTTATGAGATTTAAATAAAATTTTAGGATTTTCAAAGTTAGATTTTTCATCCTATAAAACCCTGACCTGGGCTTTTAGTGGTCGACCGACCGATCGACCGAATCAGAGGTCACCCTCAAGCCAGGCTCTGTGCACGTGGCCGTGCACATCGATTGACCGCTCACCGAGCAGTCGACCGATGTGCACGGCTACGTGCACAAAGCCTGGCTTGAGGGCCCGGTCGACTAGACGGAGAGTTTGCTCTCTGGATTTGGCCCGGTCGACCGGCCAGAAAGCAGTGCTCTCAGGTTCTTACCTCGGTCGACCGACCGGTGGACCGACAGATCAAGACCTGGAGGCGGTCAACCGGCAACCCCAACGGTTTAAAATATGATTGTTAGCCGTAGACTAACCGTCGACCGAGAGGTCATTTGGCCCCTAGTGGCTAGTTTCTGATGCCTTATAAAATGAGACTTTTTGCCAGATTTTTGGGTAAGATTTTTAGGTTGTTTTCTAGAGCCTTCTACAGAGTTTCTAAGCAAGTTTTAAAGCTTCATTACCATATTCAAAAGAGAGTTTTCAAGAGTGAATCTCTTGTGTTTTCAAAAGTGTTTTCTTGAGTTTTCCACCACTCATTCTACAGTTTTCTCACACAAGCTTAGCTTTCCATTACTATATCAATCCTATAGGTTACTTGTGAGAAAGTTGATTTTGGTGATCAAGAGAAGTGATCACAAGTGTTTCACCCCTTTATATTAAGAAGTTGTAGAGGTACGGCCTCTGCAAGCTTGTATGCTTGCGTGTGTTGTTCTTACGGGAACAAGTGAGGGACTTAGGGGTCCAAGAGTTCTTGAGGGAGCTCGTCGTAGGTGATGTGGCACCGAGTGATCTTACAGGATCGATTCTAGTAGAAATCCTTCATAGTGTTGAAGGCGGGGACATAGAGCAAGTGTGCTCGAATCTCGAAACAAATCTCCCGTGTTTACGATTGCTTATCTCTCTCTCACACACTTGTGTTTTATATCTTACATGTGCTTATTGTTTATATCTCTTATATGCTTGATATTTTCTTGTACTTAATTGAATATATACTTGGGATTGTTTGGTCACACTTGTATTCAACCAAGAGAGTCATAGTGGCACCTCAACTCTTAATCTAGAGGAATTTTAAGGAGATAGTCCAGAGCCCTTCACCTGAAATTCGGCTACACTCTTGTGTTATACTTTGTGTGTTTGCATAATAATTTTAGCTTGTATAATTAGTTTTAATTCCGCATTAGTTTTGCATTTGATTAGCTTGTCACCTATATACCCCCTCTAGCTGATTTACAATTGGTATAAGAGCTTGGTGCTCTTAATTTGGGTCTAACAACCTTGAGTTAAAGATCCTCATTTTAGCTGATCACTATATTTGAACACATACTCATGGATTTCATGTCACCTCCCATGTTTGACATTTGTAACATCCAAACTTAGAAAGTTAAGATGTTCATGTACCTAAAAACCTTAGGTATTCATGTTTATTTTGCCACTATTAAAGATTCTTATTTTCTAAATGGCAAAAACCTTGAGGCTAATGCTAAAGCCATCGATGCTTTAAAGTCACCCTACATGATGAATATTAAGATTTCTAACTTTTATTCGATTTTTGTAGTATGGAACGCTCTTACCTCCCTTGGTGAACAAAAGCAATACTACATGGGGAGTGACTCGGATGTAGAAAGTGATGCTTCCAACATGTGCTACATGGTCTAAAGGGATGACCCCCTTGAGGTATATTTTGAATCCGAGTTAGAAGAAGATATTGATATGCCTTATGATGAGCTTGCATCCTTTTATCAAAAACTTCTTAAGAAGTATGATTTGTTAAAAATTGTAATAAAAGTTGAAGAAAGAAAATAATTCTTTGTTAAATAAAAATGATTCTTCAAAATTGAGTATTATTTCAAAAGAAAATCAAGTTATTTTAGTGAAAAGAAAAAGGAAATTGTTTTAAATGAAAATAAATCTTTGAAAAAAAAATATTTTGAAGGAAAAAAGAAAATGATTTTGTTTCTCATACTCATGTTTCTTTTTCTAAAATTAATGATGATATATGTATTTTGAAGAAGAGTATTGATTGTTTGGGCTCCACTTTAAGCCAATGTGCATTTAATCATAATAAATTAGAATCTATGCTTCGCAAGAACATGTTCCACGAACAATGTTTCACATGTTCATGTACACCATCCACGGCATACATCACATGTACACCATACTCATACACATCACACTCACATGTATGCTAGAGTGTAAACATGTACACATTGTACCCGCAAAGGCCATCTTGTAAGATTTTGCTTTGATAGACTAAATTATTTAATTTTACAAATAAAAATATTTAGGCTCCTTATGATGCTAACCCCCGTGGACCCAAAAGAAATGAGTACCAAAATTCTCATCACTTGTGTTTGCTGTAGGTGTGGGCTCTCACAAGACGCGAGAATTGGTGCCCTGATGGTGGATGCGGTTCGAAGTAAAAGATCATATTTATGAATGCATCACTTTTAAGGAATGTTTGGTGGAAAAACCGCCATGGTTTGGAGATCTAGAGATTGATTCAAATGGCTTGGTAACTATCTCTAACTCTTATTTTAGTTTACATGCTTTTACAATTGATAATTTTTTTGGCATGTCATGTTTTAATGCTCATTCTGTTAAACGCAATGTTAATTAGACATGTGAAATACATAGATAATCTTTGAGATATATTCATATTTATATGAATTCATATTTTTGTGATCTCACTATTAGTTTAGCTATTGTGTATATCCTAATTTTAAAAGCACTCGCATTTATCATAATGATCATATTTGTTTAAATTTTTGTGCTTTATGTGTTGATTACATGTTTAGATGTAGTTTTTATTAAAATTTGTGTTCATACTTATACAATTAGTGAGCTGTACTTGACTCTTTTGTTTGGGTGTCTTAATGCTCATGTATACTCATTAGATGTATTGTATAACCTAGTTTTGATGATTATTGTAATTTTTATTTGTTTTCTCTATTTTTGTATATGTTTCTTTGTTTGCTTCATGTATATGGTAATTTTGTCCAAAACTATAGATATACATGTCCATCCTAGAGTCACTTGCCTTCATGCAATTTCCTTGTGGACTCATCTATGTTTAAATATGCATGTATACTTTAGTTTCAACAAAACATTCATATACCTTGAAGCTCGTTTTTCTTAATTTCATGTTTTTTTTGAGCCTTATCGATTTATTTCATAAATTTGTTGTTCACATGATTCTTGTACACTCACATTTATGTTTACTCATGACTTTATTTTCGTGAGCACATTTTTGAGATTTATAGATCTTGAGTAACAACTCTTGTGTGATATACATGTTTCATGAGATATATAATTTGGGTTTCATGTTTTGAAAGATTTTTGACTAGTTTTTCAAAAATTATTTTAAACTAGTAATTTATACTTCAATTAGTAATGTTTCCAACTTTGCTAATATTTTCAAATCCTATTTTTGAAAACTTCTACCCTTAAAGGGCGGTTTGTTGAGAAACCATGTCTTGTGTGCCTTATTGAATATCTTTTTAACATGTGCATGATAAGGGTGGATGATATGAGTTATACACATAATTTTCATGTTATTTCATTTTTGTATACTCATACTAGTTTTCTTATATCTGTATGCTTCAATTTTCAAGTGGTATTTCCTTTTTCATACATATATATGATTTTGATTGTGCTTATTTTACAATGTCTTTACATATTTTTAAACACAAATTATGTTTATGATAAGCTTGACTTAATCCTAAATTTTAATTGGTATCTTTACAAGTTTATGCATTGATTTCAATTGGTATTTTTTGGTATCAAGATGTACTTTCATCTTCACATTCAATTAGTATCAAAATCTATTATTGGTATCTTAAAATTTTTATTTATGTACAAGTGGTACCAACATTTATTTTGTCAACTACAATTTGATTTCATTAGTATAATAATTCATTTTGTTGACTTTAAGAAATTTCAAAATTTATTTTAAAAGTGATTTCAAAATTTTTCAAAATTTGTTTGATATATATTGCCTATATGTAAGGAGAGCTTAACATCTCCTCTATATATATAGATTCATATTGAGTGTATTTTACATATTGAAGAGCTTGACCTCTCTTCTTTATAAGGTACACGTGTATAGGGGGAGCTTAACATCTCCATCTATATATTGTATACTATGTGGGTTAGGGTTAGTCATCCCTTCTCCATATATTGTATGTATGCTGGGGGAGCTAACTTAACGTCTCTCCTTTTCATGAATGTATATCGCATATACATCTTTATTGATTGTTTTTCTTCGCCCTTTTGTTGATGAATTGACAAAAAGTGGCAGAAAAATTCAGAGAGTTTATATATATATATGCATGCTTGTGATTTTTGTTTATGCATATAGTTTATATGTTTATGTGCTTTCATTGAATATCTATATGTTTATTTGTTATGCATGAGTTAAGGGGGAGCTTCTATGAAGCTTATCTTTAATCCATGCATATATAACTCCATGAGTTTTGTGATCATCAAAAATGGGGAGATTGTTGGCCCAAAGGCCCATCACTCTAGTTTTGATGATGATTAACTCATGTAGTTATTGTACTAATGATTTTGTGCTCATTAAGTTTCAGATATTTAATCAAGATCTTAGTCAGTGTTTAACTTCAACAAAAATTTGAAGTCAAATTTTGAAGTTAGCACGTGTTAATTCAAGAGCTCGCGTATCAAGACCGCATCAAGTACTCAAAGAGGAGTCTAGCTTATGGATCGAGTATTTGATCAAGTCAAGATGGAGAAGAAGATTTTCAAGAGAAGATCTTCACTCGAGTCAAGTGTTTGTAAGTGTTAAGATTTTTTTAAATAAAATGTAAATGATAGATTAGTTGTGGATTGCTCAAGCTTATACACACACACAAAATTTCTATAGCGTTTTCATAAGAAAAAGTTTTAATTTCGGTTTGGTTTTGAGCTTCAAAGAAGATATTTTTATGTTTCATGAATAAAGTTCATCAAAACAAGTTTACATGTTTTATATGTATATTGAATTTCATCCATATATATTGTTGGTTCAAATGTTTAGAAAAACTTAGTTTGATGCATGAACGAAGACTTGGTGGAGTCGTATCCGACTCGGCCTGAGCCGAGCCGAGTCCGTTGCCCGAGTCATAGTATGAGGCCGAGTCGAACCCGATTCGGGTTCGATTCGGCGCCCGTGATCGCTTATAAAGGAGAAAGAGGACCCACAGATCGTCGTTTGCTCTCGCTGTCTCTGATAAAAAAAACCTTCAAATCGTCATCGCCGTCGCTCCGCCGTCGCCGTCGCCATTGCAGGTACCCCGCCGTCACCACTCTCCCTCTCTCTCCATCGATCTCTGTCCCTCTCTCCTTTTGCGTCTCTCTCTCTGACAATCTCTCTCCCTCTTTCTCTCTCCGTCGATCTCTCTCCCTCTCTCCCTCCGCGTCTCTTTCTCCGTCGATCTCTCTCCCTTTCTCTCCGAGTCTCCGTCGATCTCTCTCCCTCTTTCTCCCTCTGCGTCTCTCTCTATGTCCTACTCTTTCCCTCTTTGTCTCCGTCTCTCTCCCTTTCTCTCCGTCGATCTCTCTCCCTCTCTTTCCCTCTGCGTCTCTCTCTATCCCTCTGTCTCCATCTCTCTATTCCTCTTGCTCTCCGTCGGTCTCTCTCCCTCTCTCTCCTCTGCGTCTCCTCCGTCTCTCTGTCTCCGTCTCTCTCTCCGTCGATCTCTCTCCCTCTCTCTCTTTGCGTCTCCTCTGTCCCTCTCTGTCCCCGTCTCTATCTCTTCCTCTGTCTCCGTCTCTCTCCCATTCTCTCCGTCGATCTCTCTCCCTCTCTCTCCCTCTTCACACTCTGTTCTTCTCTCTCCCTCTCTTCTCGGTCTCTCTATTCTCAATTATTTGAGTTTAATTTAAATTAGTTTAGTTAAGTTAAACTTAATTTAGGTTAATTTAAATGAATTTTGATATCTACATTTTTTTTACGATTTGTCGTGATTTTTTCATAATTTTTTTAGCGTTCTATGTAGCATTTTGCGCGTATCGTCCGAGTCCGATCTGAGTCGCCGAGACCGATCGGTCTCGGTGCCGGTAGAGTCGGCGACCGAGACCGATACTTTGAACCATGGTTTGATGTTTTTAGTTCATGCTTTTAAGTTCAGTATTTATTAAAACTTTATTTAGAGCTTATTATTAAAAACAAAGATATTTGATCTTATATGCGTATTGGATCATATCCATTCACTCTATGGTTCAAATGAGTTTTATATCTTTTTTTTGTATTTGATCAAGTTTTGAAAAAATAGAATTTTCATTCAAAGTTGATTTTGAAAATACAGTTTTTAGTTTATGGCTAAATTTCTATATCGCAAAAAAAGTTCAATTTGTTTGTAATGTGTGTTGATTTTTTATCACACATATTTGTACTTCAAAGTGTTTTTATGAACTTTTTTTTTTGTAGATTTTTATGGGATTTAAATAAAATTTTAGGGTTTTCAAAATTAGATTTTTCATCCTATAAAATCCTGACCAGGGCTTCTGGCGGTCGATCTACCGGTCGACCGATGTGCACAGCCACGTGCACAGAGCCTAGCTTGAGGGCCCAGTCGACCAAACGGTCGACCGGACGGGGAGTTTGCTCTGTGGATCTGGCCCCGGTTGACCGAGCAGTCGACTGGCCAGAGAGCAGTATTCTCTGGTTCTTGCCTCGGTCGACCGACAGGTCAAGTCCTGGGTGCGGTCGACCGGTAACCCCAACGTCATAAATATGACTGTTGGCCGGTCGACCGACAGGCCATCTGGCCCCCATCGGCTAGTTTTCTGATGCCTTATAAAATGAGACTTTTGGCCAGATTTTTGGGTAAGATTTTTAGGCTGTTTTTTAGAACTCTTCTACATAGTTTCTAAATAAGTTTTAGAGCTTCATTTCCATATCCAAAAGAGAGTTTTCAAGAGTGAATCTCTTGTGTTTTTAAATATATTTTCTTGAGTTTTTTCACCGCTCTTTCTATCTAGTTTTCTTACACAAGCTTGAACTTTTCATTGCTATATCAATCCTATAGGATACTTGTTGTGAGAGAATTTTTTTTGTGATCAGGAAAAGTGATCACAAGTATTCCACCCCTTTGTATTAGGAAGTTGTAGAGGTGCGGCCTCGGCAAGCTAGTGTGCTTACGTATGTTGGCCTTGCGGAAATAAGTGAGGGGCTTGCGGGTCCAAGAGTTCTTGAGGGAGCTCGTTTAGGTGTTGCGGCACCAAGTGATCTTGCGGGATCAATTCTAGTGGAAATCCTTCATAATGTTAAAGGCAGGGACGTAGAGCAAGTGTGCTCAAACCTCGAAACAAATCTCCAGTATTTGCGATTACTTATCTCTCTCTCATACTTGTGTTTTATATCTTGCATGTGCTTATTGTTCATCTCTTATATGCTTGATATTTTATTGTACTTAATTGAATATATGTTTGGGATTGTTTACTCACTTGTATTCAACCAAGAGAGCCATAGTGACACCTCAACTCTTAATTTAGAGGAATCTTGAGAAGATAGTTCAGAGCCTTTCACCGGGATTCGGCTAACTCTTGTGTTATATTTTGTGTGTTTGTATAATAGTTTTAATTTGCATAATTAGTTTTAATTCAGCATTAATTTTGCATTTGATTGTCACCAATTCACCCCCCCCCCCCCCCCCCCGGCTGTGATTTACAGGTTGTTGCTCTGATCAAATCCCAACAATACTTCTCGATGTGGTATCATCTAAATATTTCTTTCTGTTGAACATCACTACTACTGAATGCTCTAAATTTCCAAGAATTGTGCTTACATTAGCACTATCTGTAGCTGAAAGGTTAAACAGCCTAGTGAGATAAAATAGGTTTTCTTTTTTCCTTTTCCTTTTTGGCTATCAGAAATACAGTTTTCTTCTTTTAGTTGAGAATTTTATCCCAATAGAGAATATAGACATGCAGACATATATCACTTTAGGATTATGGATTTTACATTTATGACCATTAGGAACTCTCCAATAACCTGCAACTCATTTCTTGCATTTGCAAGTCTCTTACACATCAAAAAGTAATAGAAACATTGAGAAGGAAAGGTGCCAATGACTGAAACAGCAAAAACAAGTGATTTGTTTCAAATTTTCCCGAACTGCATTTTCCATGGGATGATGCAAGATCAAGAAAACAACTAATAACTATATCAAATTCAACAGATTCCATCACTTCTAAAAAAATGATCATCATATAAATATTTTTATGCCAGAATTGATGCAAAAACAGGTTCCTAAATTTTAACCAACATGTCTCTCATAACACAATTGATGTGCCACAGTGATTTTGTCTCAAAGGATAGAACACAAAGACCACTTCCCTCAAAGTAATACATATCTCAAAATTGTTCACTAAATCAAAATGATTGTGTTACTTAATGAAATCTTGCAAAATGAACAGCAACAATTTACGGAAGAGTAAAGAACTAACATACCTCATCTTCGCTGAATCCTTGTCCAGTCTTTGTGCAAACAAACATCACCAGTGGCAAGCTCAAAAGCAATGCAAGCAAATGACCATATGTCAGCAGCAAAGGAATATCCAGACCCAATAATAACCTCTGGCGATCTATATTGCCTTGTCTGTATTTCGTCTGCAAATTGCTTATCAGCCCAACAAGCATTGCCAAAATCCACAATCTTACATCTGAAATCAATCCCTTCTAAGCTCCTGTCTACCCTCTCTCTCACTGGAGCTCCGACCATAGACCCTCTTCTCTCAGAGATCCGTGCTCTTGCCCGCTTGGCCTTCTTCTTCAGTTTCTTCTCAATAATATTAACCAACGATCCCCCATTTGGGTTGCCTTCAGGTCTCTCAAGAATTGGGGAAGCACCAGACTTCAACGGATCTTTCGCAGGATCAATAGTGGAGACAAGAAGAACATTTTCCAGTTTCAAATCTGTGTGAATGATGCGAAGTTCCCTGTGCAGGTAATCGAGACCAAACAAGATTGATCTGCATACATCTTTAACTTTGTCTAGTCCAATGCCTTTATAGCTATTATACCGGACAACGCGGAGTAGGCTGTCTCCTAGGCACTCAAAGACCATGCATATGTGTTGCCCATTTGGACCAGCATGCTTGAAGTGGTCAAATAATCGTATAGTGCACTTGGAATTGGAAGGATCCCCATCAGCGATTGCTGATAGAATCTCTATTTCATGTAGAGCAGCATGAGCAAACTGTGGTGCACTTTTTTGGATTTTAAGGGCAACGAACCTCTACAAAATAAATAGTGTGTCGGGCAACTTAATGACTGGAGATAGGTCGATGAGAAATCCTAATAGGTTCAATTAGAATGCAGACAACTAAACATACCAGGATAAACTATTCATTAACTGAGAGTCTGAGACCACATAAAAAAGGGGAACTTCAACAATAGGTGAAGACACCAAACATAAGACTAAGAATGGACTGGAGTAAAAATATAAATTTAAAAAAAAAAAAAAATTAAAATCCCTGCCTTGCTGCACCAATACTGCAAAGTTGTCTATGGGAGGAGGATGAGGGCTATAATTTATATTCAAACATTAATTTCGTTCAACAGGGAAATGAAGTTAATCTAATAAGTATCAACCTGAAAAGAACATCCTTCAAATGAGATTAAATAAATCGACAAAGATAGTTCATAATAAAAGAGGTCTTAATCTTATGCCTTAGCTAAATAACATGAACTTAATTAATTAAAGTGCATTCTTGAGCATATTGTTCGCTTTAGCTATGAAGTACACGTTATTCTTAATTAAGAAAAAGGGACACAACAAAGAGTTAGCTATAAATATCTCTAGAAATAAGAAATGCAAGCCTGAACAGAAACAATAAATGTAAGCCCCATGACAAGTTTCTCAGCTCTCAAACATTCAGACATATATATGACTGATCCGAAGGAAAAACAAATGAAAGGTAAAATAGCCACGATTGAAAGGATGACCCCATGAAAACTTCCCAAATCATCGTGGGGAGTGGGTTGCGCAAGAAATCTTGCATGCATCTAAATAAGTTGATCAAAAAAGTGTAGATATCACAACTTAAAAGTGATACCTTCATAAATTTGCAAAAAGAAAATAAGAAATCATAGTTAAAAAGATCCAGATGATAAGCAGAATCATTGAAACAAAGTAGATATTAAAGAAAATACCGTCTTCTCAAGATAGTCCAAGCAAATTGCCACATTCAAAGAAAACCCACACACGCATATATATTGGATGATCTTACCATTCAGTGTCAGGATATGAACCATAATTATATGCACAAAATTAGCGAATCTGAAGTTAAAGAGGCCTTGAAGAGGATGAAGTCAAGAAAAGCTGTTGGCCCGGATGGAATTTCTATTGAGGTATGGAGATGCTTAGGAGAGGTGGGCGTGAGATAGCTGACAAACCTCTTTAACAAAATATGACTAACTAAAAAGATGTCAAATGAGTGGAGGAAGAGTACCTTAGTACCTCTCTATAAGAACAAGGGTGATATCTAGAGTTGTTCAAACTATCGTGAAATAAAACTCATGTGTCACACAATGAAGCTTTAGGAAAGTGTAATTGAACACACGTTAAGGCAGAATGTTATAATATCAGAGAATCAGTTTGGGTTCATGCTGGGGCGATCGACGACAGAGGCTATTCATTTGCTTCGTCAACTTAAAGAGCGATTTCATGAGAGGAAGAGAAATTCTCTCGAAGAGAAATTTGCATATAGTCTTTATTGATTTAGAAAAAGCTTATGATAAGGTGCTAAGAGAAGCATTATGATGGACATTGATGAAAAAGAGAGTCCCCATCAAATATATTGACATAATTAAGGATATGTACGATGGAGTAGTGGCAAATGTCAGAACTTGTGGAGGCATAACAAGTGATTTTTCTATCACAACTGGATTGCATTAAGGATCTGCATTGAGTCCATTCTTATTTGTCATAGTGATGGATGAGCTTACTAGAGCTATTCATGATGAGATACCGTGGTGTATGCTATTTACTGATGATATTATCCTAGTTGATGAGATGAGAGCTGGGATAAATGCCAAATTGGAGTTATGGAGCCAAACTCTAGAATATCAAGGTTTTAGATTAAGTAGAGCAAACAGAGTATATGGAGTGTAAATTCAGTAACACAGAATCCGAGATTATAGTATTGTGAGACTAGATGGACAAGAAATACCGATGAGCAGTCATTTTAAGTACTTGAGCTCTATTATCCAAAAGGATGGGGAGATCGATAGTGATGCCAACTATAGGATCCAAGTCGGCTGGTTGAAATGGAGAAGCGCAACAAAAATTTTATGTGATCGTAACATTCTGTTATGGCTGAAAGCAAAGTTTTATCGGACTGCTATTATGTCAGCTTTATTATATGGCAAAGAATGTTGGGCGATAAAGAGATATCATGCCCAGAAGATGAGTGTAGCAGAGATGCACATGCTTCGTTGGATGTGTGGTAACAAGCGGAGAGATAAGGTGAGAAATGAGGATATTCATACTAAGACAGGTGTAGCCTCTATAGAAGAGAAAATGAGAAAAAAATCACCTATGATGGTTTGGTTATGTGCGACGTAGATCTACAGATGCGTCAGTCCGGCGATTAGAGCGTATCAATTTAGGGCAAATTAAAAAAGTGCAGGGGAGACCGAAGAAAACATGGATGAAGATAATACGACAAGATACAGAGGCTAAAGGTCTTAGTGAAGACATATTGCTCGATAGGAATGAGTGGAGAAAGCTGATCCATGTGCCCGATCTGACGTAATTCTCTTTTGGTTCATGTAGCCTACCCCAAATACTTGGGACAAATGGCTTAGTTGTTGTTGTTGTTGTTGTGTGTATATATTTGAACAATCCCGTTAAAATTGACATGAATTTTAAGTCAGCAATTCTCAATAACTCACACATATCTGAGCAATCTGATCAAAACCCATATCACAAAAAGCGATCTCTCACATAAATTTCAAGAAAGGGCCAGATCTACGGGAACGGGTCGGATCGTTACCTGCTCCTTAGTATCATAGGCGAGCCAAACGGTGGAGAAATTCCCCCATCCGAGCTTCCTCTGCGCGATGTATCGACCACCGGTGAACTGATCGCCAACCCTCACCGCATGGTACCCTCCCTTCCTGTACGAATCCACTCCCTCATCCTCCTCACTCGAACCCGACGACGATGAGCAAGACATGTCTCTCTTCTTCTCTAATTATTTTTTTTTTTTTCCTTTTGTGTCAGAGAGTTTCAAATCGAAGAGAAAGAGTATAATAAAAAGGAGGAGATCGTTTTCTCCTCTTTCTTTCGTTTTCTCCTTTTTCGTGGTCGGTTGAGAGGGAGACAGAGAGAGAGCGCGCGAGATTGATAAAGAGAATTCAGGGCGCTTACCAAATGGGATAATTTCACCAAAATACTTCTAATTATGGCCGGTTTTAAACTATATACCCTTGATTTTCGGTCAATTTTGCTCCTCTAATTTTTTTTTTTTTCCTCAATATATTCTTACTGGGAGAGGATATTGCCGCCCAAAAGATGAGGAAGGCACCCTAAATTAAGGCATTTGTTGTAAAACTCCGAGAATATAACACCAAAGCAGAGAATTTTAGAGGCAGAGTAGAAGTAGGAATTCTTATTGATTTCTGAATTTGTGTGTACATTGAAATGAACCAGGAAGGGCCTATTTATAGATGAACTTTGAGTTACTATGCAGTCAATAATCACTGCATTTATGGGGGTAGTTGGGCGTTGGGCGTTGGTGGATAGCCAGCCATCTTTGACTGGTCTTAACACTCCCCCTTGGCTGTCCACCATACATGATGTCTCATTAAAAACCTTGCTAGGAAAACCCAGTGGGACAAAACCATAGCGAAGGGAAAAATAGTACATCATCTCTGTATACGTGTTCTATGCTGCCTCGTTAAAAACCTTACCAGGAAACCCTGTGGGACAAAACCATAGTAAGGGAAAAAGAGTGCAGCCACGTAAGCTCCCCCTCAAGTTGACATGAGTAGTTCTTCTTCATAAATCTCGCTTATGACGCATCCCAATATCATGAATAAGCTTTCTGAAAGTTGTAGGGGGAAGTGCCTTTGTAAAGAGATCTGCCACATTATCACTTGATCGGATATACTGAATAGTAATTTGCTTATCCTTTTCAAGCTCTTGGCTAAATGAGAAGAACTTTGGGGGTATATGCTTGGTACGGTCGCTTTTGATGAAACCTTCCTTCATTTGAGCGACGCATGCAACATTGTCTTCAAACAGTATTGTTGGATCTCTGTTGACTGGTAATCCACAAGTTTCTTGGATGTGTTGAGTTACAGACCTTAACCATACACATTCTCGACTTGCTTCATGGAGTGCTATGACTTCAGCATGATTAGAAGAAGTGGCAATAAGTGTCTGTTTTTGTGAACGCCAAGAGATTGCTGCACCTCCACATGTGAATACATATCCTGTTTGAGACTTGGTTTTATGTGGATCTGACAAATAACCTGCATCTGCATAACCAGTTATTTCTTGTTTTGATCCTCTGGAATAAAACAAACCAAAGTTAGTTGTTCCTCGAAGATAACGAAATACATGTTTAATACCATTCCAATGTCTCCGTGTAGGAGATGAGCTAAATCTTGCTAATAAATTAGTAGCAAATGCTATATCTGGTCGGGTACAATTAGCCAGATACATAAGAGCTCCAATTGCACTTAGGTATGGTACTTCAGGACCAAGAACCTCTTCATTATCTTCGCGAGGGCGAAATGGATCTTTTTCCACATTCAATGATCTAACAACCATTGGAGTGCTTAAATGATTTGCTTTATCCATGTTAAAGCGTTTTAAGACCTTTTCAGTGTAATTTGATTGATGCAAAAGTATGCCATTTTGCAAGTGCTCAATCTGTAAACCAATACAATATTTAGTTTTTCCAAGGTCTTTCATTTCAAATTCATTCTTTAAATATATCATTGCTTCTAGGATCTCTTTGTGAGTCCCAATAATATTTAAATCATCAACATATACAGCAATGATAATGAATCCGGATGTTGTTTTCTTTATAAAAACACATGGGCATATAGGATTATTTACATATCCTTCTTTTAATAAATACTCGCTTAAGCGATTATACCACATGCGCCCTGATTGTTTTAACCCATATAATGATCTTTGCAATTTGATCGAATATAATTCTCTGGGTTTTGAACTTAATGCTTCAGGCATTTTAAATCCTTCAGGGATTTTCATATAAATATCGCTATCAAGCGATCCATATAAATAAGCTGTAACAACATCCATAAGACGCATTTCTAAATTTTTAGAAACTGCTAGGCTGATTAAATATCTAAACGTAATTGCATCCATTACTGGAGAATACGTTTCTTCATAATCAATTCCAGGTCTTTGCGAAAAACCTTGAGCAACAAGTCGAGCTTTATACCTCACAATCTCGTTTTTCTCGTTGCGTTTTCGTACAAAGACCCATTTGTATCCTACTGGCCTCACGGCTTCAGGCGTGAGGATAATAGGCCCAAATACTTTGCGCTTATTAAGCGAACTCAATTCAGCCTGTATAGCGTCTTTCCACTTTGTCCAATCAGGTCTATTTTGGCATTCAGTGACGGATCTTGGTTCAGGATCCTCACTTCCGTTAACAATATCACATGCTACGGAATAGGAAAATATTTCATCTATATTTTCCATCTTATTTCGATTCCATAATCCTCCTGTATTGACATAATCAATAGAGATTTCATGATTTTCTATATCTTCAGGATTTTTCATCTCTTGATTTGTCTTATTTTGTGTTTCTTCTGGAACACATTCTTGCACATTGGGGTCATCGTGCTTATCTGCTCCTTTTCTTTTTCGAGGATTTTTATCTTTGGAACCGATTGGTCTACCACGCTTCAGGCGTGTCTTAGACTCATGAGTGACTTCATTCTCGGGTTGTCCTTTTGGGATTTCAATCCGAGCAAGAGCATTTACAGCTGGTATATATGATTTAGTCACTCTTTTTGTATCAGTGAACGCATCTGGCAATTGATTTGCTATTTCTTGTAAATGCATAATCTTTTGCACTTCTGTCTCACATTGTCTTGTGTGAGGATCAAGATGCAATAAGGATGGTTCACTCCATGTAATCTCCTTCTCCAGCTGTTTCTTTTCTCCCCCTAATGCTGGGAAAATTGCCTCATTGAAGTGGCAATCGGCAAACCGAGCCGTAAAAACATCGCCGGTTTTAGGCTCAAGATATCTTATAATAGAAGGAGATTCATAGCCTACATATATTCCCAGTCTCCTTTGAGGACCCATCTTTGTACGTTGTGGTGGAGAAATTGGTACATATACCGCACAACCAAAAATTCTAAGATGGGAAATATTTGGTTCTTGACCAAATGCTAATTGTAGAGGGGAGTATTCATGATATGCACTTGGTCTGATGCGAATTAATGCTGCAGCATGTAAAACTGCATGACCCCATACAGAAATAGGAAGCTTTGTTCTCATTATTAATGGTCTAGCAATAAGTTGGAGGCGCTTAATCAGCGACTCAGCCAAACCATTTTGTGTATGTACATGGGCAACAGGATGTTCAACAACTATTCCAATAGACATACAATAATCATTAAACGCCTGAGACGTAAACTCACCAGCATTGTCAAGTCTAACTCTCTTGATTGTATAATCAGGAAATTGTGCCCTTAATCTAATAATCTGAGCAAGAAATCTCGCAAATGCCACATTGCGAGTTGACAATAAACAAACGTGTGACCATCTACTAGAGGCATCTATCAATACCATAAAATATCTAAATGGTCCACACAATGGGTGTATAGGCCCACAGATATCACCTTGGATACGTTCAAGAAATATAGGTGATTCTGTTTTTATTTTAGCTGGTGATGGCCTTGTGATTAATTTTCCTAGAGAACAAGCCTCACATGGAATCTTACTAACTTGAAGGATCTTCTGGCCCTTTAATGTATGTCCATGTGAATTCTCAATAATTCTTCGCATCATCATTGAACCAGGATGACCTAAACGATCATGCCACAGAGTTACTATCTCTGTATCTTCTTTAACTACCATATGTGATTCTATCACATTTATATATGTATAATGCAATCCTGAGGATAGCTTTGGTAGTTTTTCTAGTATGTACTTCTTACCTGATATATAAGTAGTAAGATACATATACTTCATATTTTCTTCAGTTGCAGACTGAGTATCATATCCATGAAGATATATATCATTAAAACTCAACAAATTTCTTTTAGATTTTGGTGAAAACAAAGCATCTTTTATGAAAAACTTTGTTCCATTTGGCAATATGAAGCTGGCTTTACCAGTCCCTTCAATCAAGTCTACAGGACCTGATATTGTATTGATGATTGCCTTTGTTGGTTTTAATTCAGAGAAGTACCTTTTATGTTTGAGAATAGTATGTGTTGTACCGCTATCCGGTATGCAAATCTCTCCACTTTTGGTCTTGACTTCATCATTAGAATAATCCATATCAAGCTTCATGCAAAAAAATAAATAATTTGGTGAGAATAAAATTTGAAACATATTAAGTGAAATATTTCATTCAAAGATAGATTTGAAAATTACAAATAACAAAGTATAATAATACAATCATATGTCTAATTATCACCAATATCATGATGGATAGGAAGCCAACAAAATCATCAGTAAAATCCGAAGCATCAAGATGAGTTGAATCATCCATAGGATCATCATGTTCAGTGAAATTCACTTCTTTCTCTTTTCCTTTCAAGGATGTTTTGTAGAGCTTGCAAAGGTGCTCCGGTGTTCGGCACACTCTAGCCCAGTGTCCTTTGGAGCCACATTTGTAACAGGAATCTTCAGGATTCCGAAGAGAACTTTCACGAACATCTTTTCCTTTTTCATGTCTTTCTACATGATGCTTCTTGTGGATCGCGTTATTCTGTGAAGGGTTGTAAAAACCACTTCGACCGCGTCCACGGCCACGTCCACGGCCACGACCACGACCACGTCCACGGCCGCGTCCATAATTATATCCTCGTCCATAATTTTTAGAAAATGCAGCATTTGCTTCTGGAAATGCTGCTGAACCAGTTGGACGAGACTGATGATTTTTGATCAAAAGTTCATTATTTTTCTCTGCCACAAGAAGAGATGAAATTAGTTCAGAATATTTCTTAAAGCCACGCAACCTATATTGTTGTTGCAGTGTTATATTAGATGCATGAAATGTGGAGTAGGTCTTCTCCAACATTTCTTCATCTGTGATATCTACCCCACAGAATTTCAACTGGGATACTATTCTGAACATTGCAGAGTTGTAGTCGCTAACTTTCTTAAAATCTTGGAAGCGCAAAGCATTCCATTCATCACGGGTGGCAGGGAGCACAACTTCCTTTTGATGATCAAACCTTTCTTTGAGGTTTTTCCATAGAGCACTTGGGTCTCTAACAGTGAGATATTCACACTTTAGACTTTCATCAAGATGTCTGCGGATAAAGATTGTCGCTTTGCCTTATCTTGTGACGACGTAGAATTTATTTCTTTAATGGTCTCAGTGAGACCCATTGACTCAAGATGTATCTCAATATCAATAACCCAAGACATATAATTTCTCCCCGTGATATCAAGTGGAATGAACTCAAGCTTTGCAAAGTTTGACATGGTGATAACTATAACAAAATATAAAAATAATTAGAATCACAACATTTTTATTTCTCAAAGAAAATTTGCATGTCAACCAAAATAGCTATAAGCAGAAGAGGAAAAGTGAACATTAAAATAAAAAAATACGGGTACAATTCACTTGGATCCATGTCTCCAAGAAAAACGATGGAAGTGTTGATGATGATGACGGCAATAAGAAACATCAAAGCTGGACTAAGCATCTTGCGAAAAACTCGAACGCAAAGCTTCTAGAGATGATGAAAATTTTGAGAATGAAGAGAGATTGAGGAGTGAGTTATGTGGTTTAGAATTCACCAATTTATAGGATGAAAAATAGCCGTTTATAGCCGTTGGGGTTTTAGCCGTTGGGGGATATAGCCGTTGGGGGTTTATAGCCGTTGGGGGAGAGAGGAAAAACAATTTAGATTTTATATAATTAAATATTGTAATTAAGGAAATGTTAAAATAAATGCATTGTACTATATATATTTACGAGCTATAATATATGCACGCCACTCTACTTGGTGGGTGTTTTACAGGCATAATTAATAAAGCAGTAATTATTGAAATAAATATTGGCACACCACGCTACTCGGTAAACCTTTCAGTGGGTGTTTGTCCAGATATAATAGTAGAATAATAAAATATATAATGTTAGAAGCTTGGGGTTTAATCCACGCAAGCATCAAGTTAGATGTTAGTAAAGATAGCATAATCACATCACTTTACTATAAATAGGTGGCAGAGCCTCCTTTCATTATAGTAATGATGTTATATGAATATAATTAGTATAATAATTCAGTTTTCGTAATCACATCACATTTCTATAAATAGGTGGCAGAGCCTCCTTTTATTATAGTAGTGGTGTTATACGAATATCATAAGTATAGTAACTTGCCAATTTTACCTTGAGATTGTAGAGGTAGAAGCTGGGACTTGTGATAGGACTCTTCCTTGAGCAATGGAAGCAGAGGCTCGTGACAAGCTTTAGCTTAAGCTAATGGAGGCAGAGACTTGACGTGGTAGGCTTTTTCCCTGAGCTGACGGAGGTGGAGGCTGGGGACAGACTAGAGTGATCGTGCTGATAACGTGTTGTAAAACTCCTAGAATATAACACCAAAGCAGAGAATTTTAGAGGCAGAGTAGAAGTAGGAATTCTTATTGATTTCTGAATTTGTGTGTACATTGAAATGAACCAGGAAGGGCCTATTTATAGATGAACTTTGAGTTACTATGCAGTCAATAATCACTGCATTTATGGGGGTAGTTGGGCGTTGGTGGATAGCCAGCCATCTTTGACTGGTCTTAACAGCATTCACCATTTTAATGGGCGTGGATATTGCTATCCAAAAAATGAGGAAGGCACCCTAAAGATTAAGGCACTCATGAATCTGATAAAGGCACCAAAATTTTTTTGAAAATACCTAAAATACCCACTTCTTCTCTTTTTCCTCTCTCTCGCCTCCCGAGTCGGCGACCCTCGCCCTCCTCCCCGCTTCTCGCACCCGCCCCGCCATCTCCAGCACCTCCCCCTGTCGCACACTGCTTCACCATCCCTTCTCCTCGCCTCCTTCCTCCCCCTCCCCGACCTCCCCTTCTCCCTCCTCTCCCACCCCTCCCCTCCCCTCCCCCCAGACCTGTTCAGCCAGTCCGGCCAAACAGAGTTGGACGAACTGAGGTGTCTTTGTTCGGCCGCCGCCGAACAGAGAGAGGAGGGCAGGGGAGGGGTAGGATGGGAAGTGCCAGAGGGGAGAGGGAGCGCGGAGAGGTCGAGGTCAGGGGAGGTCGACGGGGAAGGAGAGGGAGGAGTGGGGGAGGGAGAGGAGGACGGGGAAGGAGGGGGAGGAGGGAGCAGTGCCGGCAAGGCTCATCGTCGTTTGCCGGGATGAAGAATAAGGAAAAGAGGAAGGAACGTTTTAGTCTTTTCCACAAGGGTAGCTGTGTCAAAAAATATAATGGCATACTTGTAATTATTTGTGCAGTGCCTTCCTCATTTTTTTTTGGTGGCAATATCTGTTCCCCACCATTTTGATTAAAATACCCAAAATTTTTTATTGAAAGTACACCTAGAGGAGGGTGAATAGGTGTAATACTAATCTAATAGGCAATAATGCAGAAATGCAACAATTAATAAAATAATGATGCAAAACGGTGAACTCAAATCAAGAAGTGAAGTCGGATTCCCTATGAAGGCCTCTAGAACTTCTCCTTTATATTCCTCTAGATAATGAGTTGAGGTGCTCAATTACCTTCTTGATTTAGAGAGTGAAAACCGACAAGTAAAAATGATGCTAACAATGAATAGCAAGTGGAAATGAATGTAAAACATAAGTGTAAGCAATATCAAGTAGAGTAGAGAAAGAGAGAAAGCAATCGCAAATACAAATGATTTGTTTTGAGGTTCGAGAACCAAGCTCTACGTCCCCGCCTTTACGCGTGAAGAATTTCACTATCCAGGAGCCTCCACAAATGAACTAAAATGGTCTTCACAAGACCGGAGTACACAACAACTCTCAATCCTCTACACAAGAGGTAGCACAAAACCAATGAGGCTTACAAGCTCTTGGTGACCACAAAGGTCAAAAATAATCCCTTTTATAACTTCCTATAGTATTTGATGTGAGATACAATTCAAGAAGTTTGTGAAAGAGAAAATTAGTTGAAATGAATCAATTTAAGAGCTAAAAACTTACAGAAATTGATTTTGAAATGAGAGCACTTGAATCAAGAAAACTTGAAATTTTTTCTTTTGAATAAACTTGATTTTTCAAATATTTTTTAAAATTAATTCCTTAGTAATCCTCTGCAAATGAACCATATATATAGGCAAATGATAAAACACTGTTAGAAGAGTTTATCATTTCATTAGGAAAGAGATTAGACTCAAAAAGAGCAAAAAAACTCGTTAGGGAATAAGTTAAAAACCCATATTTTTAAAAACTAGTCGTTATTGGAACTCTAACAGAACTTCGATTGACCGGTCGATCGACCAACAGTTCAAAATTTTGAACTATCCATTGGACTTTGGTCAATCGCCCGGTCGACCGATCTTAACCGAGACCAAAAGCTTGCCAGTCAGTCGACCGCCCGATCGACCGCTAGGGTTTCCAGTCGATCGATTGGTCATCCGACAAACGTGCACAACATGCACAAACAGATAGCCAAACATGGCCACGAGATCCGGTCGACTGATCCGGCCTAAAAACAATTTTTGAAATAGTTTTTGAAATCAAACTCAATTTAAAATTTTTTGTATTTGTTTGAAAAGTGTTTTGGCAATCATAAGCTATGAGATACATGATATAAACTGGATATATAAATTTGAAAAAATATGGGACATGTATCAAATACCAATCCTTATAACATACCAAAATGAGAAAAAACTAGATATAAACACTCGTATTTTGAAAACTTATATTTTGTGTGTGTCACTTCTGGGCATCAATTCTATACATTAAACTTTAAGCATTCTATTATCTTACAATTTTACACTGTATTCAAGCAATTTTCAAGAGGGCTTCTCCAAAATATGAATCTTAATCGTTCAAACTCGAACCCTTCCCTTGAGTAATCTTGAGACTAGAATACCTTCTTTTTGAGAAAGAATACACCAGCAATGTTCTTAAAACCTGATATACTTAGGAACATACATACTTGATTAGTACCGAATAACGTCATGTGGTTTGTAATCATCAAAACAAAACCGGAGATTGTACCCTTGGGTCAACAATCTTTCCCTTTTTGATGATGACAAAACACATGAATTATTGAGGATAGACAATATAGAGAGCTTGGAAAGCACCTCCTAAAATTATGCTTATATATCAAGTTCAATCATTCATGACTAAAGAATGCGATAATTTCAAAACAGGTCATCATATGCATATAGGTATATATATATATATATGAAATATGAAAAATCATGCATAAACATAGCAACCTCCATCCATGCCTCCAACCATCAAATAACTCATAAATCTTTTCCCCCTTTTTGTTATATATCAAAAAAGACTCAAAAATCAATTAAAACGAATAAATACTAATAGAATGAATTGAAAATCTATCATTATTGATGCCAATTTTATTTTAAAATGAACAAAATCATTCCAATTTAAAGTAAACAAAAATCAAAACATAAATACCAAAGCAAACAATAATTTGAAAAACTCATCGTTTCATAATGCAAACATTCAATTCACCACAAATGAAAGAAAATCTATTAAGATCCAGTGGTTTAGTAAAAATATCCGCTAATTGAAAATTGATAGAAATATAGTCAATCTCAATATCTCCTTTCTCATAATGATCTCAAAAAAGTAATATCTAATTTCTATGTGTTTGGTCTTGCTATGTTGATTTATATTCTTAGTCATATGAATGGTACTAGTGTTGACACTCTAAAAAGATAAACTCCCAGGCAATCTTCAACCGGTCTGAACAGTATCTAACTTGTCGACATTTACAAAATATAAGTCATAAACAAGCTGACAGCCAGTTCTACCCACCCGAGGGACAAAGCAGAAATTTAGACCCTACTGATCTAGTGAAGCAGATAGTAGGTTAAGTACTACTTTTGAAGAGCCCTAAGAAGGTCTATGAGGCTAAGTTAGCTCAATACCTAACCTCGCATGAGCCCAAAGAGACTTAGCTTCTCACGAAACTTTGTAGCCTCGCCAAAAGGCTAAGTTTATGGCTTCGCATGAAGCTTTGTAGTGGGCTAACTCCTAGCCTCACCTTGGGCTAAAACAAGCTTCGCCTGAAGCTTTTCTTGGGAGCTTCGTTTAAAGCTCTTCATAGCTCTGCAAAGAGCTAATCTTTAGCTTCGCTTGAAGCTAACTGCGCTTCGCCAGAAGCTAATTATAGATTCGCCTGAAGTTTTCTTGTAGCTTCAATTGAGAAGCTATACTAGCCTCGTGCGAAGCTAAATCCAGCTTTGCTTGAAGCTTCTCGCACCCCTATGAGAGGGTTTACCAGTCAATATTTGACCAAGCTAATTATAGTTTCGCCTGAAGCTTTCTTGTAGCTTCACCTAAGAAGCTGTATTAGCCTCACGCAAAGCTAATCCTAGCTTTGCTTAAAGCCCCTATGAGAGGGTTTGTCAGGTCAATGTTTGACCTAGTCTTTAGTGGGCTAAACACCACTACGTTTCACTTTAAGTGGGCGGTTACACCTGCCCACTTCGCCCCACGTTAAGTGGAGAAGGCCAAGTCAGAAGGCCAGCTTTAGGCTCGCGCGAGCTTGTCTAGCCTCGCATAAGGCTTACACATAGCTTCGCATGAGGCTTTATAGTCTCGCACGAAACTCAAAATAGCCTCTGGCGCGAGGCTAACTGACTGTTATCAGTCTTTGCTGAATTTTAGGGGCAGTTACATCCCTTAAGAGCCTATAAATAACTCATTCTTGGGATGAGCTCGGGGCGAAAAATTTTGGGCTGATTGTGCTAGTTGGATGACAAGCTGAAGATAAAGAAGCAGAGGTTAAAAAGAGAGAAAAAAGAGCTATTATTCTCACTTCCAATAAAATCAGAGAATTACTTCTCTAAATTCAGAATGCTAATATCTTAAGATCTTCCTATCTCAAGAAATCACCGAAACCAGGCAAGAAGAAATTCTTTAAGACCCAATCGATTGCATCATCAACAGAACAAAGTGGTCGCGCGCTGATCAGACTTCCACCAGCACACTTCGTCAGAATCTCAGAAGAGATACTTGTAATTTTTTTCTTTTGATTACTTGTAATTTTCTTTTCACAATTTTGTAAGTTTTCTGACATTTCAAATCAATGAAAAACAAGATGACGACTCCGCTGGGGAGCTACTTCTCTACCATTGAGAACCAAGTGCCGCAATGCAATGTTGGGTCTACTGCAGAGACTTTGGTCATTCACTTTAATCAAGAGAAATTTGAATAACTTCTCTCTGGGGGTAGCACAACTCCCTACATGTGCGCAAGCACAGGAAAGTCAGTGTAGTCATAGCACCTCTGGCTATCTCTTAAAAGCAAGTCTCTGTTGAGACTACTCAGGTTCCCAGTGAGCCTATTACAACCTCGCGCGAGGCTAAATAGGCTCCACGTGAGCCTAAACAGGCTCTACGTGAGCCTATCTTAGTCTCAACAGAGACTAATTCAACCCCACGCCAACGTGTTAACGTTGTGCGTGGGGCTATAAAGGTTCTCTGTGAACCTAAAATAGCCTCTGTCAAGGCTATGTGGGTTGCAAAATCCACCACCTCTTCTCTCGATGCAGCTTCATATGAAGCTAAAATAGTCTTGGATCACGAGACTATCTCAGCTTCTTGCAGAGCTAAACCTCGCCTAGCACGCAAGGCTAAAGCCAAAGTACTCTGTGCTAAAAGCAAGGCTACTGTAGCCTCGCTCACATCAACAATACTGTTGAGCAGTGCTAGGCCCGTCGCACATGAGGCTAAGGCCAAAGCACCTCTGCGTGCTAATATTGTTGTTGATTCAGCGTCGCTCCCACTGAGAGCACCAAGTGCTAAAAATCTCTGTCGCGAAGCTATAAATAAAGCACCATTGGGTGCTAACAACGAGGCTATTCTAACCTAGCTCAAGGGGAAAGCTCTACATGCCAAACCTAAGTTCTCCTCTAAGGGTAGAACTAAGGCAGTAGCTTCGCCTTGCGAAGCTACTCTTCCAGGCGAAGCTATCCTAGCCTCGTTTATAGCCAAAAAGAAAGCCTTTAAGGCTAAGCCTAAGGCTTCTCAGCCCAAGGGAGCTGACTTCCAATCTCCTCGAGCCTTTGTGATGGATCGGTTAGGTCCGGTTAATGCAGACTTGAGAGATTATCTTAGCTTCGCTCTGACGAACCTCTTCACATCTCACCATCCCAGTACGGACAAGCCGGGTGTCAACTTGTGATGGTGCACTCCGTCCATTGTTGCTTGGAAAAAGTCCCCACAGCCTCTACTCCAAGTTATCAATCAATATTCAACTGATTATCGGCTCAAACTTCTGAGAAGTATAGGTCCCGAAAGAAGAAGGCAATACAGGTGATCCATCTTGCAGTCGCCTCTATTAACAAATAAGCAGAGGGAGAGATCTTTTCTGATCTCAAAGACAGAGATGAGGAACCTTCACTCTTCCAGCCTGCTCTCCGGACTCTGACTATAGCCCCTGCTTAAGTCAGGTTTTGGTGGAACAACAGGGTGTTTTTCAAGGTACTTGCTCAAGGGTAGCAATTCTCTATGATTATGGACAACCTTCTTCATCAACTGGAGCCGTGTTACTAGCACCATTGAGGAACCTTTTTCAATGGTCTGATGATGAGGAGGAAGCCAGCGGATACGCCTTTTCAACTACTATTAGCTCGGTACGAGCGGGGCTTGTGTCTGTTAACATGGCCGATAACAATAACGATGATCTTCGTCGGCAAATGAGGCACAAGAGCAACCTTTCAGGGCTCAGCAAGAAGCCTTGGACAACATCCATCAGATGTTAGCTCAACTCTTGGCCAACCAGAATACCAATGACACCGGTAGCAATCATAATGACGAGGAGTATAACGATGATGAACGTCCTAAGTCTGAAAAGTCGAAGGAAAGCTCCTCAATTGATGCCAGGATCATTAAAGGCATCCAAGCTCAGATTGCATCCCTAGCCTAGAGGGATGAGCTGAAAAAAGTAGGGATGACTCATCTTTACCCGTTGGAGTGGGATTCTATTCCATACCTACAAAAGTTCAAGCCACCTACATTGCACATGTACGACGACAAGAGCTCACCCCACTAGCTATAACTATTACTTCCGGTCTCAAACCGACAATGTAATAGATAAAGATGCCATCATGGCGAGGCTATTCATTGGCACCCTTAAGGGGGTAGCCTTTGATTGATTTAGGAGCCTGCCCAGTGGCTTCATCAATTCCTGAATTAACGTAGAAACCCGGTTCCTCTCTCGATTCTACGAAGACGACACCAAGGTGACTATGGACAAGCTCCTCTCAATAGTCCAGAAGGAGGAGAATCTGTGTGTAAATACATTGAGAGGTTCCGCAACCCCTCTCATGTGCCCCACAGGCATGCCATTACCCATGTTACTCCAAACATGTCGGCATAACTTTCTTGACAGAGTGGAAGTCTGTATTGAAGCTTTCAAAGCCATACATGGAAGGAGCTTGTTGAGTAGGCAGAGATAGCCAGAAAATCGGCTAAAAAGTTTGAGTCCTCAGTTCCTAAGAACAAGTGGAGGGTCAGTACCAAGGAGCGTGATGCTGCCCAGTCTTCTCAATCAAAGGGGAAAAAAATATGGGGACGCGACAAAGACACTGGAACCAGCACCATCAATATGACCAAGACCTGCAAGAAGAAAAAACTCGAGGATTAAATTTCTATAAAGGACAGAAAACATGATCCAGAAGCACGGACACGGGCCTTAAGGATTTTTCTAAGTCAAGAACTTTAGACGCGAGTCCTATACACGATCTCGCGTTTAAAAGCTTCAAGACGCAGGGTTTACCACGCTCTGCAAAGGCAAGAAATATGGATCCAAAGGCACAGACACAGGTCTTAAGTCATGAACTTCAGACGTGAGTCTTATACGCAGATCTCACATTTAAAAGCTTCAAGACACCGAATTTATCATGTTTCGCAAAGACAGAAAATATGAATCCAAATGCACAACCTAACATTAGACTCGCATCTGATGATCGGAATGCGAGGCAAATATTAAAGGCTCAGACGCGGTCATGAACTCCAGACGCGAGCCTTAGATGCAAAAGCTCGCGCTTAAGGCTTCAAAACGCAGAGTTCACCACTTGTGTCTGAAGAGCTTGAGACTTAGAAGTTAATAAGCTCGTGTTTCATCAATTAACGTGAGGATCGCGTTTGCAGAGCATGGACGCATGGATCTCAAGTCGACTATCTAAACTTTAAGAAAGATTTTTTAGAAGTTTCAGGAAGAGATCAAGAGACAAAGTCTCTTCATAACCTGCGATGATAGAGCTTTAAGGAAACAGAGCCTTATCATGAAAAATTATTTGCTACCTGAAGAAAAGTTCTCTAGAGGGTGGACATCATCCGTCAAGACACGACCATGAAAGCACCTAAGGGATGCTTTTTGATTTTGAAATCACTTATCAGTGATAATCTTCGAAGAAGATTGCAAAAAAGCATCAAAGTTTTGGGTTCTTTTAAGAACTCTGAAAATTCTTCAGAGCACATGCCCTTGAAGGAAAACAGTCAGATGGAGTTCTTCAGAGCACATGCCCGCTAAAGAAAACAGATAAGATGAATGACTGTTAAGAGGCTCATGGATTTATAGGCCCGCTATGACCACTAATTAATAGCATAAAAATCAAAATCATTCTTAAAGGCCAATTAATAGCCTTATTTCGCTATGCAAATATCAGATCCAGTCTGAATGAGACACGTGATTTTTGCTCTGGGAAGTCCCAACGACACGCGTCCCCAACCGTCAACGCTGACTTTGCCTCGAAAGATCCAGCGAGATCTTCGCGTCTCTATAAACTACATGCGACACTTTAAGGGCCGTGTTTTGAAGTTCGCGTCCCTTCGCAAACGAAAGGCTGCGTTTTCTCAACAGAATGAGAACCGCGTCTTTAATAGTTCAAGACTATGGCTTAAATCCGCATCCTTCCATGAACCGAGGGCTGTGTCGCCTCTAGCAAGTTGAAGAGCTAGGGCCGCGTCTCTCCTCAATCTGGGGTCGCGTTCTCCTATCGATTCAGGGCTGCATCCTTTCAACAATTCAGAGCCATGCCCTTCAAATGAATCAGAGTCGCGCCCTCTAAGTGAATCACAGCCGCGTCTCTCAATAATCCAGAGCTGCGTCCTTTTAACAATTCAGAGTCACGTCTCTCAACAATTCAGAGCCACATTCTTTAAGTGAATCAGAGCCGCGTCCTCTCAACAGATCAGAGTTGCATCTCTCAACAATTTAGAGCAGCGTCCTCTAAGTGAATCAGAGCCGCGTCTTCTTAATAATTCAGAGTCGCGTCTCCGAACAACTCAAAGTTGCGTCTCCCTTACAATTTAGGATTGCGTCTCCACTTCGAAGACCGCGCCTCTTCAGTATTCTCTGGCTCACATCTTGACAAAACAAGAGAGTTACGCCGCTGTTCCCAACAAGAGCTGCGTCTCTACTTTAAAGTAAGTTTGCGTTTTGTAGTGCTCAGAGCTGTGTTTCTACATCAAGTGAAAGGTGCGTCTTCACTTTGAAAAAACTCGCACCTGGCAAACAGTAGAGCCGCGTCTCTTTAACAAAGAGAAGTTTGCGTCTCCACCTCGAAGTCTACGTCACTTCAACAAAGTAAGAGCTGTGTCTCCACTTTGATGTTCGCATCTCTTCAATGAATAAGAGTCGTATTTCTAATTCAGACGATGTCCGCGTCTCTAAGGCAACATGATCTTTACGTCTACATGACCTGTGTTCAGTCTTTACTTCTGTAATCAGTTCAACAGTAAAGTGTTGGCCCAAAGGCCCATCACTCTAGTTTTGATGATAATTAACTCATGTAGTTATAGTACTAATGATCTTGTGTTTTATTAAGTCACAGATATTGGATCAAGATCTTAGTAGGTGCTTAGCTTGAACAAAGAATTTAATATCAAGTTTTAGAGCTAGCACGTGTTGATTCAAGAGCTTATGCATCAAGACCACATCAAGTACTCAAGAGGAGTCTAACTCATGGATCATGGTTTGGACCAAGTCAAGAAGAAGAAGAAGACCTTCAAGAGAAGACTTGTGTCTAAGTTTGTTTTTGGTAAGATTTTATTTTTAGATAAAATGTAAAGGATAGATTAGTTGGTGGATTGTTCAAGTATCATATACACTCACACACAAGATTTATATGTGTTTTCATTATAGAGTTTTCGTTTTAGAAAAATACCGGTTTGATTTTTTTATACATATATTTTATCAAAACTTTATTTAGAGCTTAATGTCAAAAATATAGATATTTCAGCATATATGTGTAGTGGATCATATCCATACACACTAAGCTTCAAAAGTATTTAAAATATTTTATTTTTATATTTGGAGGAGTTTTGAAAAAATCGGTTTTCAAGTTGAAAAAATCATTTTGGAAAAATACAGATTTTTGTTTAAGGCAAAACTTTCATATTACAAAAATAGTTCAAAATGTTTGTAACATGTTTGATTTTTACTCAAACATGTTTGTATATCAAAATATATTACTGAACTTACTTTTGTAGATATTTAGAAAATTTATAAGATTTTATTAAAGATAAAAAGACAAACTTTTAATCCCTAAAAAACTGTTGGTCCAGCCTTCTGCCGGTCGACCGATCCAGAAGTCGATCGACCGATGTGCACAAACGTGCACAGTGTTGGCCCAAAGGTTACAATCCCCGAATTATGTGTTTTGATGATAACAAACCATATAAAGCTATTTGGTACTAATAGAAATTAAAGAATGAATTTCAGGTTGATACAGGTATTGATGACTCAAGAGTTCTCAAGTATGGGATATTAGGGTCTAGCTCAAACGTTGCTCAACATCAACTATCAGAGAATCCTGCTTGTAGACTCATATAGTTTGTTTTGTTAAAGAATAGTATATACGTTTGAAGCCCAAATACACACATACAAATTCAATACGTTTGGTTTTTAGTTTAACCGATTTAGATTTCAAGTACATATATCGGGTTTTAGATTTGAACCAGGTTTAGTTCTACTGATCTGCTTAACACCCTTTTATGTTTGTTATCACAACTTTTTATTATTATATTCAAATAACATGATTTAACTTGAATTTCAAAGATAACTTTTAGATCTAAATTTCTTATTCAATAATCTTTTCAGATTCAAATTTTAAAGATGTCAAATATTTGGTTGAACTCTGTTTTTGTTCTGAAAATAGCTTATAGTTTCTGATTTGGCACCTGTCAGTGTTTTATTGATAACTTTCTAATACAAAATGATATTGAGTTGATTTCAGTTACATTAAAAAAAAGACTTAAAGATTTACAAATTATTTCTATATACCTAATTCTGAATTTGGACGTTTGCAGCCTGAAAAATGTGCTCAAAGTTGACCAATCTGCCAAATTGGCAGTAACGGCTAATTTTTTGGAGGCTGATTTTTAACATGTTTAAGTTTAAAAAAAAATTGGTTAGCTGTATTAGAGGGTCAATTTCTTCCTCTTTTATTCAGGTAAAAGTTTTCTATATTTACTCTTCCTAAATCCTATATAAAGGGGTCATTAGGGTAGAGGTTTTTATAACAACATATTCAAAGATCAAAAGTTTTGAGTTTTCTTGAGAAAGAGCTTTTGTTTAAGTTTTGGGCTATTATTTTCAAAAGTTTTCTGAAAGTTTTTGGTTATTAAAATCTCTCTTCTGTTTTTATGTCACTTACAAAACCTTAAGCTTAAATCCTATATATTATTCTCTAGGGTTTTGTAAAGAAAAGTTTTTTAAAAGAGAGTTTGTGGTCTTTTGATCACCAAGTGATTATTGTATTTGTGGCTCCACTACCTCTGGACTAGAGGAGTGTGATTGAGGAGTTGGGTACTCCCTAGTGGTTGTAATCCTTGTGAAAATTCTAGTGGATCGAAAATCCTTCTGGGTGAAGGCGGGGACGTAGAGCTGGGTGCTCGAGCCTCGAAACAAATCTCTGTGTTTGCGATTGGTTTACTTGTGTTGTTTACTTTCTATTCATTCATTCTTATATTGTCGATCTATACTCTCACAACAAGATTGCATTACGTACCTTAAACTCTTATTTAGAAGAATCACGAGGAAGGAGTTCAGAGCCCTTCACGGGGATTCGGCTTCTAGTCTTACTTTGAGTGATCGTTGCATCATCTCATTTTTAAATTTGTGCATTGATTAGCATATTCACCTATTCACCCCCTCTAGGTGATTCAATTGGTATCAGAGCTAGACTCTAGTTTTTGGCTTTATATTCTTAGAGAGATCCTATAAATTGCTAATCACTATTTTCATATCTTCATTCATACACTAGTAAAGATAGCCAATAACATTAAGACCCTCCCAAATTTGTTGGACTCAACTTCCCATATGAAAAATTAGAATGAATATTTTTCTGCAATCTCTAGGTAGCCGAGTTGCTAAGTCTTTGACCAAGCCTTTTAGTGAACCCGTAGGTGAGGAGGACACTTGGTCCGATCTTACCTCCAAGGAAGTTGATGCTAATTCGAAGGCTCAAAATGCCTTACTTTTAGCATTAAATGAGGATGACTTAACACGGGTTATCCATTGCAAGTCTGCTTATGAGATTTGGCAACACTTATTGGTCACTCATGAGGGAACATCACAAGTCAAGAGAGCTAAAATTGATCTCTTGTGTTCCCAATATGAATGCATTAAAATGCAAGAAAATGAATCTATTGATGATATGTTACTAAGTTTACTAAAATCACAAATGCTCTTGCTTCTCTAGGTGATGAAATCAACAATGACCAAAAGGTGCGTAAGGTGATTCGTGCTCTCCCTTCATCATGGGAAATCAAAGCTACCACCTTGAAGGAATTGAATGACAAAGACGAGATGGAGCTCATAAGTCTTATTGGAAATCTTAAGACTCATGAGATGGAGAAAAAGGCTAGAGAAGAAGCGGCACCTTAAAAGAAAAAGTCTATTGCTTTCAAGTCCACCTCCACCATCTACAATGATAAAGAAGATGAAGAAGATGATGAAGAGCTATCTCTTCTTGTGAGAAATGTAAAAAGAATATACCACAAGAATAAGCTCAACCATAGAAGGCGATGGAAAGGGAAGGAGGAGAAGAAGATCACATGCTACAACTGTCGGAAACCAGGACACGTCATGGCCAATTGTCCAGATTTCAAGAAAAGATATCTTCCTCCTTGAAGCAAAAGAAGCCATTTGTAAAGAAGGTGTTCAAATCCACTTAGGATTCGGAAAGTGAATCTGAAGATGAAGTTGACACGACTAATGTGTGTTTCATGGCAAGCACACTTAAGGTAAGTACCGGACCATATGATGATGATAGTGAAATGAGTAAAGAAATGTTATTACAAGCTTTCATTGAACTTTTAGAAAGTTTTGATCCTAAAAAGGAAGATTCTTTAAAATTGAAAAAGGAAAATAAAATGCTTAAAAATTAAATTGCTATTTCTTCAAAAGAAAAGGATGAATTATCTTCCACTCTTATTTCAACATAAAGAGATTTTGATGCCTATAGAGTTGCATGTAAAGCTAAATATCCTAAATTGATGAAAATGAGCTTTCTATGTTAAAAACTAGAATAAATGATTTGAAAAATGTTTTAAAAGAATGTGCTTTTAATAATACTAAATTAGAAGAAATGTTTTCAAAGAAACACATGCATACTCCACATGTTAAACATGATAAAACATCTCATGCTAAAACTCCACATGTTCATCATGCCAACACATCACATGTCAATCATGTTAAAACACCCCATGCTCACAAATCACATGTTCATAAACCACATGCTCATTATGCTTTTAAATATGGAAGAATTTATAAATGTACTTATTGTGGCCAGAATGATCATTTAGCTAAATTTTATTATGATCATATAAATAGTATGAATAATCATGTTTGGGTTCGAAACACTAACGTATTAGGACCCAAGAAAATATGGGTATCAAAATTAAACTTTAAATTATTTGATATAGGTACACACCAAGACTCCAAGACGTAAGGAGCGGTGGTACCCTGATAGTGGTTGCTCAAGGCATATGACATGAGACATCAACAATTTCGCAACCCTATCGAGGTACGTTGAAGGTGGCACCGTTACCTTCAGAGATGACTCCAAGGGCACCATCATCGGTATAGGTAATATCAAGATTGGTACATCTCTTTTAATTGAAAATGTAGTTCTTGTTGATGGGCTTAAACATAATTTACTTAGTATTAGTCAACTATGTGATCGTGGCCTCAAAGTTGTTTTTGATGAATCTTCTTGCAAAATTTTTGATTGTAAAACCAATGAATGCATTCTCACTGGATTTCGTGAAAATAATGTCTACATTATTGATATGCTTAATTTAGATTGCACTACAAAATGTTTAAATGCTTTTGATGAGATTTCATAGTTATGGCATAGAAGATTAGGTCATGCCTCTTTTGATCATCTTTCTAGAATAAATTCTAAGGAATTGGTGAAGGGTATTCCTTGTTTGAAGTTTGAAAAAGACCGCATTTGTGGTGCGTGCCAACTTGGGAAACAAACTAAGTCTTGTTTCAAATCAATCAAGGATATCATGACATCTAAGCCATTAGAATTGATTCACATGGATCTTTTTGGACCAACTAAAACTAAAAGCTTAAATGGAAATAGATATGTTTTGGTTTTAGTCGATGATTTCTCTCGTTTCACTTGGATTTTCTTTTGGAGCATAAAGATCAAACTTTTTCGCATTTTTTCAAAAAAGTTAAAAAAGAAAAAGAATTTTCGATTTACGCATAAGAAGTGATAGAGGTGGTGAGTTTGTCAACCAACTTTTTATGACTTATTGTGATGAAAATGGAATTAAGTATGAAATGTCATGTCCTAGAACTCCACAACAAAATGGAGTAGTTGAACGAAAGAATAGAACTCTTCAAGAAATGGCTAGGATCATGATAAGTGAATACGGGCTCCCTCAATACTTATGAGCTGAGGCCTAAACACCACATGCTATATATCGAACCGAATTTACTTGTGTAAAAATACTTCTAAAATTTCTTTTGAAATTTATCATTTGAGAAAACCAAATGTTTCATACTTTAAAGTTTTTGGATACAAGTGTTTTGTTTTGAACACCAAAGATAATTTGGGCAAATTTGATGCTAAGGCTTTTGAAGCAATCTTTGTTGGCTATTATAATACTAGCAAAGCATGTAGAGTGTTCAATAAATCATCTCTTACTATTGAAGAATCTATGCATATTAAATTTGAGGAATCTAATGTATTTGTTAAGAATGTTGTAGAGATTGACTTATTAGGTGAGGACATAGAGAAAATATCCTTGAAGGACTCACCCATCCAAGAAGACAAGTAAGAACCTAATGGTGAAGTTCAAAAGGATGAAGTGAAACCATCACAACCACTTCCTAAAGATTGGAGATACGCCTCAAATCATCCCAAAGATCTCATCATAGGTGATGTATCAAAGGGGGTAACCACTCGCTCCAAACTCTATGATTTGTGTAGGCATTATGCATTCATATCTCATTTTGAACCCAAAAATATCCTCGAAGCCGAGGGTGACTCATATTGGTTGCTTGCTATGCAAGAAGAGCTCAATCAATTTGAGCGCAACCAAGTTTGGCATCTTGTTCCTAGACCCCATGATAGACCAACAATTGGTACTAAGTGAACTTTTAGGAACAAGTTGGATGAGTCAGGTAATGTTGTTAGGAATAAGGCTAGGTTAGTGGCCCAAGATTACACTCAAGTTGAAGGAATCGACTTTAAGGAAACATTTGCACCCGTAGCATGGCTAGAAGCCATACGGATCACACTAGCTTATGCATCCTATAAAATTTCAAACTTTTTCAAATGGATGTAAAAAGTGCATTTTAAAATGGTTTTATTGAAGAGAAAGTATATGTTGAACAACCCCCTGGTTTTGTGGATCATATACGTCCAAATTTTGTTTTCAAACTAGATAAAGCATTGTATGGTTTAAAACAAGCTCCAAGAGCCTGGTATGAAAGACTTTCTAATTTTCTTCTATCAAATGTTTTTGTTAAGGGCAAAGTAGACACCACATTATTTACTAAACATGTTGGTAGTGACATTCTTATAGTACAAATATATGTTGATGATATAATCTTTAGTTCTACTAATGAATTACTTTGCAAGGAGTTTGAACAGTATATGCAACGTGAATTTGAGATGTCATTGATGGGTGAATTGAACTATTTCCTTGGACTCCAAATCAAGCAAATAAGTGATGGGATCTTCATAAGTCAAGCTAAGTACTCTAAGGAACTCATCAAGAAATTTGGACTTAAAGACTCAAAAATTTGCAACATTCCCATGGCTACCACCACCAAGCTTGACAAGGATGACCAAGGTAAGAGTGTTGACATAAAATTATATAGAAGTATGATTGGTAGTTTGTTGTATTTAACGGCTAGTAGGCCGGATATTATGTTTCGTGTGTGTCTTGTGCTAGATTCCAATCATGTCCCAAAGAATCCCACTTAATTGCGGTAAAATGCATTATTCGATATATTAAGGGCACTATTGTAATGGGTCTATGGTATCCGAAGACCGGACAATTCTCAATGACGAGTTTTTCGGATGTCGACTATGCGGGTTGTAGAGTGGATAGGAAGAGTACTAGTGGAACATGTCAATTTCTTGATAATTGTCTTATTTCATGGTCTTCCAAGAAACAAAATTTAGTAGCCCTCTCAACCGCCGAGGCGGAGTATGTTGCGGGGGAACATGTTGTGCTCAAGTCCTTTGGATGAAACATACTCTCCTTGATTATGATTTGCATTATGACCATATCAAAATATTTTGTGATAATACTAGTACAATTCATATGACTAAATGCAAATCAACAGAGAGTTTGTGGTCTTTTGATCACCAAGTGATTATTGTATTTGTGGCTCCACTACCTCTGGACTAGGGGAGGGTGATTGAGGAGTTGGGTACTCCCTAGTGGTTATAATCCTTTGTGAAAATTCTAGTGGATCAGAAATCCTTCTGGGGAAGGCGGGGACGTAGAGCTGGGTGCTCGAACCTCGAAACAAATCTCTGTGTTTGCGATTGGTTTACTTGTGTTGGTTACTTTCTATTCATTCATTCTTATATTATCGATCTATACTCTCACAACAAAATTGCATTGCGTACCTCAAACTCTTATTTAGAGGCATCACGAGGAAGAAGTTCAGAGCCATTCACGGGGTATTCGGCTTCTAATCTTACTTTGAGTGATCGTTACATCATCTCATTTTTAAATTTGTGCATGATTAGCATATTCACCTATTCACCCCCCTCTAGGTGATTCATACAGCTTGGGCCAGAGAGCCTCTGCTCTCTGAAAATGACCTGGTTGACCGAGCGATCGACTGCTGGGCCATTGCCCAGTTGGCGGTCGACCGGCCAGTCGACCGACCTTCCCAACGGTCAAAAAATCGACCGTTCGCGGTCGACCGACAGCAGTCTGAACTGCTAAGTTGGCCTCCAACGGTCACATTTTTTAAGCCTATAAAAGGGGTTTCTCTTGGACTGTTTTATACAAGATTTAAAGTGAGTTTTCAAGCTAGTTTTTGATACATCTTTTAGTGTTTATCTCCACTTATTTAAGAGCCAAAATTTTCATATCAAAAGGAGATATTTTCAAGAGTGCTTTATAAAAGTGATTTCTTGAGTTTTTCACCACCAAATCAATCCTAATTTTTTCACACACTTGAGTTATCCATTGCTATATCAATCCTATAGGGATCCTTGTTGTGAGAGTGATTTTAGGTGATCAAAGTGTTTAGATCACCAAGTGTTCACTTTTGCATTTGAGGAGGCGGACTTGCGGGTTCGCGGTGTTTCGAGTTCTTGTGAGAGCTCGGTGTAGAGGTGCGGCCTTGTAAAGCTTGCGTGCTTGCGTGTGTTTGTTCTTGCGGGAACAAGTGAGGGGACTAGTTAGTTCAAGAGTTCAAGTGTGAACTCTTTGTAGGTGTTGCGGCACCGAGTGATCCGGTAGGATCGATTCTAGTGAAAATCCTTCATAGTGTTAAAGGCAGGGACGTAGAGCAAGGGTGCTCGAACCTCAAAATAAATCTCCTGTGTTTCTGATTGCTCACTTTCTATCTCTTACTTGTGTTTATATCTTACTTGCTTACATTGCTTACGTCTTCATATGCTTGATATATATTGTGCCTTATTGATATATGCTTGGGATTGTTTGCTCACACTTGTATTCAACCAAGAGAGCCATAGCGGCACCTCAACTTTTATCTAGAGGAATCTTGAGGAGATAGTCCAGAGCCCTTCACGGAGAATCCAACTACACTCTTAGGTTATACCTTGTGTGTTTAGCTTAATAGTTTTTAATTTGCATAAATAGCTTTTATTCCGCATTAATTCACCATTAGATTAGCTAGTCACCTATTCACCCACCCTCTAGGTGATTTCAATTGGTATCAGAGCTTGGTGCTCTTGATTTGCAACTTAAGTTAAAGATTCTCTTTTATAGCTAATCACAATATTTGTACACACACACACATGAATTTCATGTCACCTCCCACTTTTGACATTCTTAACATCCAAACTTAGAAAGTTAAGATGTCCTTGTACCTCAAAGGCCTAAGTATTCATGTTTATCTTGCTACCATTAAGGATTCATACTTTAGTAATAGCAAGTATCTTAAGGCTAACTCAAAAGCCATCCATTCATTAAAGAGTACCCTAAATGATGAATACTTATTTAGGGTTGCTAATCTTGATTTGGCTTTTGTAGTTTGGAACACTATAGTCTTCCTTGGCGAACAAGAACAATACTATGCGGGGAGCGACTCGGATGTTAGAAGTGATGCTTCCAACTTATGCTATATGGTTCAAGGGGATAACCCCCTTGAGGTAAACTCTAAATCCGAGCTACATGAGGATGTTGATATGTCATAAGATGAGCTTGTATCTTTTTGTCAACACTCCTTAAAAAATATGACATGCTTAAAAAGGATAATAAGATATGTCATATGATGAGCTTGTATCTTTTTGTCAACAACTCCTTAAAAAAATAAATATGATTCCATTTTGATAGAAAAAGACTCATTTCAAAATAACTTGCTTGTGTTTCAAAAGAAAATTATTTCTTGAAAAAGGAGAATATTTTCTTATCTTCAAAATTAAATGATCTTTGTGAAGGAAATAATTCTTTGAAAATAAAATTAATTTGGTGGAAAAACAAAAAGAGATTGCTTTGAAAGAAAAAACTCTTTGAAAAGAAAATTTATTTTAAAAGAAAAGAAAATGTTCTTAAAAAGAAAAAGATTATTGATTATGCATTTCATGCTACTACCATTGATAAAAATGAGATTAAATTTTTGAAAAATAGAATAGATTGTTTGAGCTCAACTTTGAGCAATTGTGCATTTAACCATAATAGATTGAAAACTTTATTTCAAAAGAAACAAGCTCCACATGTTCATACACATCACCCACATCACATATATGCACATTTTGCCCATCATGATCACACTCACTCTCATGTACATTCTAGAGTGTACAAGTGTACATATTGCGGCCGCAAAGGCCATTTAGCAAAATTTTGTTATGATAGAGTAAATTCTATTAATTTTGCTAATAAAAATGTTTGGGTTCCAAATAAAACTAACCCCCGTGGACCCAAAAGAAAATGGGTATCAAAATCCCCACCTTTTATGTTTGATGTAGGTGTGGGCTCTCACATGACGTGACAAGGTGGTGCCTTGGTGGTGGATGCACATGGACTAGATAGACACACATATTAATGCACCGCTATCAAGGAAGTTTTGGTGGAAAGAGCACCAAGTTTTGGAGACTTAGAGTATAGTTCTTATGGTTTGGTAACTATCTCTAAACTCCTTTTGTTTACATGCTTTGATATATATATATATATATATATATATATATATATATATATATATATATATATATATATATATATATAGAGAAAAATGTATATCAGCCCGCGGGCTGAGAGTACTCTCTCAGCCTGCGGTGACGTGTCTCGATTTGTCACCTCACTGACTTGCGGCCCGCTTTTAGGGAGAAGTTAAATTACCAAATACCCCTTATGATAACTTTTTCTTATTGTTTATTATTATTTTTCCCCCTTTTATTTTGCCGCTCTTTATAGGATATAAATTACTTTTCGCCTTATTTCTTTACCTCTTTTTTGAAAGATCTAGTTTCTCCTTTTCAGCCTGGGATAAATTTTTTTTTGAAAATATAAAATCTTTTCAGATCAATATTTTCAGCCTGCGATAAAATTCTACTTTATAGTTTATTTTTTTATATATAATGTAGTCAGAGTCTTTGGTCGCATTGTACATTTAAACTGCGACCTTAGTCAAAGACTTTGATCGCAGTGTACATGGTTAAATGCGACCAAGGTCGCAGTGTTGTTATTGATAAAGATGGCCAGCAACTGCAATCTAAGGTTGCATTACATGGACTGCGACTTTGGTCGCAGTACGTTAAGTAAGTGTTTTCCTTTAGATTAACATGCATAGCGACCAAGGTCGACATTGCTGTTTTGGTTAAAGACTGCCGCCAGCAACTGCGACCAAGGTCGCCGTGTTGTTGTTTTATTAAGTGTTTGATGCGACTTGGAGTCACTCCGTGAGACGCGACCTGTCATAAAGATTTTATGAGATCTTTTTAACGTCAAGTCTACGTTGACGAACTCGCACCATTCGTTGTTTCCCGAAGCTGTTGTCCACGCGTCGGCTCTTCATTGGGTTTAGGCGTTAATGTCTTTTAATGTCAAACCGGAGCTGGCGGTTGGAGACCATTAAGGCCGACGGTTCTGATTAATGAACCATTAATTATGGTTATTATGGGCTGGCTATAAATAGGGCTCACACTCTCCCTTTAACAGCCCATAATTAGACTGTTTTCATTTGAGAACAATTGCTCTGAGAATTTCCGCCTTCTTCAGAGTTTCTAACAGGGGCCTGCCTCCATGGATGAAGATGACCCTATGCACGAAGATGACCCAGAGCTTGATTGTCCTTTTTCAGGTTCGCTGGGCCTCTGGGAGAATATTTTTGGCCGGTGAACTTGATCGATGTTCGTCCACAAGGGAAGAAGTCATGGTCCTCGACGTCCACAGTTTTTTAATACACGGGGACCTCAATAACACCACTGCTCTTATTCAACAAGGGCTCTTTTGATGTTTAATCTTCTTTGTACTGTTATATTGTAACACTCAATCTTATTGTATAAGAGAGCGTTTTTGTATCATTTTCACATGCCTGGAGATAAATGCCTGGACATAAATAAAAAGACCTCAATAACACCACTGCTCTTAGTCAACAATGGCTCTTTTTTTGATGTTTAGTTTTCTTTGTACTGCTATATTGTAACACTCAATCTTATTGTATAAGAGATCGTTTTGTATCATTTTCACATGCCTGGAGATAAATGCGTGGACATGAATAAAAAGCATATTTTTTTTTAATAAACTACGACCTTTGGTCGCAGTCATGCAATGCAAACAAAACAACTTGGACCAAAGACGACACTGCGACCAAGGTCGCATAAGACTACAGTGCAAACAGAAACAACTGCGACCAGGGTCGACACTGCGACCAAAAAACTGCGACTAAGCAACTGCTGCGGTGACATGTCACCTCGTCGCAGTGTTGTTGTTGATTAAGACTAAAGACCAGCAACTGCGACCAAGATTGCAGATTATTTTTTTAAGACTGCGGCCATCAACTGCGACCAAGGTCGCAGTGTTGTTGATTATTTATAAAGACCACCAATTGCGACCAAGGTCGCAGTGATGTTGTTGATTAAGAGTAAAGACCAGCAACTGCGACCAAGGTCGCTGTGTATTTTATTAAGACTAAACACCAACAACTGCGATCAAGGTCGCAGTTTATTTTATTAAGACTACGGTCAGAAATTGCGACCAAGGAAGCAGTGTTGTTGTTGATTAAGACTAAAGTCCAGCAACTGCGACCAAGGTCGCAGTGTATTTATTAAGGAGGCGTCCTTGGTCGCAGTATTTCAGCCAATACATAGTAGTAAAAAATGTAATTCACACAATTAACTTTAGAAAACAGATTTATATATATTTAAAAAGAAAACAAAATACAATTTTTTAACTTCTAATCATCGTCATCACCATCATAATCAGATTCGTCGTCAAGAGTCATGCTTTCGTCTTCTGTCTCTTCCTCCTCTTCAGGTACAGTCTCATCGTCGCTTTCTTCCTCTTCATGTTTGTGTTTTGGTTCATCAATGAACTCCTAGAAAGGGTCGTCTGTATCAAGCTCAGATTCTGACCCGTAGCGAGACATTGTTTCAGAACTAAACATAAATCATCATTTGATGATTGGCTTCTTTCCGGTGAAGACGGTGGTGATGGTGAAGACATTGTTTGAATGTATTGGCTTCTTTCCGGTGAAGACGGTGGTGATGGTGAAGACATTTTTTGAATGTATTTTCGAAACAGTGAGAGTAACGAGTTTGAGCAAAAATAACTTAGTATGTTTTTAATCCTTTGCTCATGACCCTTTATATATATTTAATCCCGAAATTCCAAAGGTTTAAGCTCTCGGACCACGTGAATATCTCTCAAATATATTTTTCTATCTTTTCCCAAAAATTATATACTTCCTAGGTGACTGTTCAGTTATCCAAAACAGTTTAAAAGTTAATACACTATAACTTTAAATTACTTTGAACTCCAAAACAGTACATTATTGCGACCAAAGTCGCATTGGGAACTGAGAAATGATTAACTGCGATCATAAATTGCATCCGTAGTAGGATTGCGACTATGGTCGCAGTGTTTAAGAGCAGCAGTCGCAGTTTGGATATGTAATTAAAAGAGCTTATAAGTTAATATAGTGAGAAATAGACCTTACAAAAAAAAATAGAATTAAAAGCTTTTAAAAGAAGACAAAATATAATTGAATATCAGAAGATCAGGAAATCCTAATCCTCGTCATTATCACCATCATAAGCAGATTCATCGTCTTCATTCTTCTGCTCTTCCTCTTCATCACTTATTTCCTCAACATCTTGCTGTTT